>JAWWEQ010051378.1:0-10258 GCA_035583055.1 Torymus tubicola | reverse complement strand
TCATCGCGGCTCACACTCGTCAGTTGGCATTTACCTCTCCGAGTGATCACACCTTTCGTCAGTTTTTGTTAACAAGGTCCATAATGGAGTGAGGACGCTGAATCTATTCGTGTGGTGCGATGATATAAACTCTATCCCGCAGTGCATCGGTAAATCAAGTCATTGGTGTCGTTATCATGGATAGACTGTGCAATACTTATACAATATATGCAAAGAATCTCTTGAATGAACTTAGTGTGTGTGTTGCTCGATAGTGTCCCGTAAATACCTCTGAGAATCTTACTTCAATGTGGCTCACCATCGCCAGTTATCATTTGGATCTTTATGTGTGAGTACCATGTGTCAATGTCTCGGTAAGATAGATATTTTTTGGAAAATATTTTAATTTCTTAGAAAGTATTTTAATTTTTTACGAAAATGGACTTTACATGGTTTTCTCGGTATTTTATCAAATTTGTTAGCTATTGGTCCGTAATTTACGAATATTTGATCTTATGGGATGCCTATGGTATTTTTATGGTGTTTTTTTACAACTGTTGTGTATAGCCTCTCTGAACCATGACAAATATGCCCATATTAACAATTTTCAAATCCATGGGGGTTTTATGGGGTTGGGTTTTCGATATTTTAGAGGATTCTGGAAGCTAATGACACATGGCTCATGCAGATATGGTTTTATGGATTGTATATGGCTTTTTTACTGATCACATTGTAGAGAACCCATAGACAACTCATAGACAATCCATAATACCTGATATTCATGAATCATGTGTTATTAACTTCCGGAATCTGGTAAAATCTCGAAAACCTCATAAAAATCCCATAAAACCCCCATCGATCTAAAAAATTTTAATGTAGGTACACTTGTCATGGCGCAGAGAAGCTATACAAAAAAGTTGTTGGATACGCCATAAAAACCCAACCCCATGGACACCCCATAAGATCATATATTCATAAATCACGTACCATTAGCTTTCAAAATCTGATAAAATATCGATAACCCCATAAAATCCCCATAAATCTAAAAACTTTTTATGTAGGGGAATTTTCCATAAACAGAGAAAGGGGGAGAGAGCGAGCGAGAGAGAACGAAGAAAGAGAGTATAGTACACACGTGGGTATGACTAACTGTCTGATAGTTTTCATACCAAGAAAATTCGCTGACGGCGCGTTATGACGCATCAAGATGAAGACTGGCCACTCCCAAGGTCAGTTTTGTTTTGACGCGCCATAGCGCGCCTATAACTACTCACGTAGAATACACATGCACGTATGACCTCGAATATCATTTCGTTGATTATTGTAATTTTTCTCTAGATTATTTTCTAATAAATTGACTTACTTTACATCATATTTATTGATATTTATAAATATCTTTATATAAATACATTAAAAATTAAGAAAATACATTAGAGATTTTAACTATATTCAAAAAGCTGGTGGAAAAGAAACTACATCCCAGACTCTTACCAACAGCAGACAGGATATTACCAACACCAACGCACCATCTGTGAGTTGAAGAAATCACAAAAATGTCAATGCTGGACGCTATCTTCCACGAAGGAAAGATCCTAATTAGCCTAGCCATACCTCTTACCGAAAGATCCACCTATGAGGTATACAAACTTCACTCCATAGGACTTTCCCAACTGATGAAGAACCAAAGCATTAGCCATCAACAGAAATCTACAGGAGTACCTTAAATTCACCGAAGTACAATTGCAACAGTGTATCCAAACTCATTATGGGCGCATTTGTTCACCCCAAGGACCTTTAAGAAGAAAGCGGTAAAAAAGCGATAACCGATAAGTTACCCTTAGAGCGATAATGTGCGATAGACATAGATTTAAGAATAAATTTAAGGAAATTACAATAATTTCAACGAATATAACATTTTAGATCTTGAAATATATGGAGAGACATCTAGACTGAATGTAAAAATATAACATACACATTTACTCTGATAAAATGCTTCATTCAAAAACCTTTGGCATGTATACATTCATTTTCATGACTTACATATATTTTGTAATAATAAAACAATAGCGCCATCTATAAAATATATCGATTCCAATATATGACTGTTAAATAATTAAAACGAAACAATACGTAGTTAACTAAGTGCGAAAAAGAAATCTGGTAGACACTAGACCGTTGCAAGTCAACGACCAGCCATATCAAACAAGATAAGATAAGCAGTGAGGTAAACAAGTCTTGGAACTAAGGAAGCTACCAGATGGTTCGTGTACGTTTTAAATACGTATAATTAATTGATTCATAACGTACAAGTAATAGAGGATATGTAATGCGTAAAATCGATTAGTTTCTTTTATTATAACTATATAATAATATCTTATAGAAAATAAAACTAAGGAAAGACGTAATATAACTACGAGATTCGATCTAATGCTTATCGAACCGTCAACGCCTGTAGAGAGGACCACTGCTGCCATCTGTCTAAATATTCTAAACAAATTTCATCAAGGTAAAATCTTTATACCACATAAACAATTCAGTAAAATTCGAAATCTTGTACGCCTAAGTAATACACACTCCAACAATCCTAAGAATAAAATAAAATATACACGTCAACTGGTTATTATTGGAACTATTTATTGGTCTCCAATAGGCCAGGACGTTACATTGGTGACAGCGGTTTCGGATGTTTATTCTTGGAACTGTTGGAAGTTAATGATTAATAATTAATAATAATTAATAATAATCGATAAAGCTAGACACGCGAGGTAACCTTAGTGGTCGGTATCGCGCGACAATCAAAATCGATTCGTTCAAATTCACTCTGGATTTTATAAAAATGTCAGCATCGGATAATGAGGAATTCTCCGCGGAAGGGCTCGCGAGAATGATGGCTGATATTAAAAGAAGAGAAGTGCGGTTGACAGCTAGAGAAGAAGATCTCTCCACTCGCGAGAAAGAGTTAAGAAAAGAAGCCGAAACAGTAAGGACCGAGACCGTGAATCTAATGAAAACACAGGAACAAAAGAATAAAAAGCTCGAAAATATAATAGAGGAACAAAGAAAAATCATAGAGCAAAACATCGGAAATAGTACAATAGAAAGAAACGACGTGAGTGAAGTAACACAAGTTTACGTTAAGAGGCCGGTTACTCCCACGAAACCGAGTAGAATTCAAAGTACGACGGGCACGCGGCCTCTACACGACTCCCAGGTTAATGAAGCGCATCATTCGCATAAATTCGACAAAACTTACGTGAAATTAGACAAGAACGCGAATCGGGTGGAATACAGAGACACATGAGTGATGAAATACCAATGTCATTTAGAGTAAAAGAAGCCCTTAACGGGATTCCAAAATTTGACGGGACAAATTTGGTAAACTTTGTAAGGAGTTGTAGGAGGGTGTGTTATTTTGTTAGCGCGGAGATTTGAAGCCGAATTAGTCGATTTGATAAAAGGCAAACTGCATGAGAACACATATGTTGCCTTTGAAAACCTGCACTTCGACACACTTGACGCTTTTATTGACCGCCTAAAAAGGGTATTCGCTTGAATGAACAAACTTAGAGAAAAATTAGACGCGTTGGTTAAGAGAAGGAACGAAACGATGCTAACTTACATAAGTAGATTTATGGGCATTCGGGATAGTTTGATCGATTTGAAAAAGCGCGAGGTTAGGGGCGAGCTGAGTAGGTATGAAGAAATGGAAATAGATCGGGATACCATAGAGGGACTAAAAGACGGTCTGCCTCCGGAAGTCAGGATGAGAATGAACACTAGTCGAGATCTAACCTTGCATGAAGTAATCGATGATGCCATTTACGTTGATAAGTAAATAGAGAGGGATAACGCAAAGCATAACAGTAACAATTGGACAACGCGTAGCAGTAATAACAATAACAGTAACAAAGACGCGAATACGGTAAACGAAAATCCAAGCGAGAAATCGATAACCAAGGGCACGGATAGCAATGTTCAAATAGAAAGCGGGCCTAATAAGGACATGTCATAGAGGTGGTGTGCTATGATTGTAAGAAGCCTGAACATATAAAAGCAGATTGTCGGAAATTAGCCTTCGTAAACGCGACGCGGCAGGAAAACGAACAACCCTCTTCGGGTCAGGGCGCACCGAGGATACAAGGAGAGCGTTCGCGCTCAGTAAATGTCATGGACGAGACAGCCCACCGGAGCACATCTACTCAATCGGAGTAGGTACCAGTACACCAATTCCTGTAGTTAAGCTCGTATCGAATGATTTTATAGATGGAGAACTAGAAGCCATGATTGACTCAGCAGCACAGCCCAATGTTATCAAACTTTCCAAGCTTGCTGAAAACGTTAAGTGCAATGAAAATAAAAGACCATTGTTAAGAGGCATTTCAGGGAAAGAACAGCCATCGGTCGGTACGGTATATATAGATTTATACGGTAGAAACACGAAGGTGATAGTAGTAAATGACAACTTTCCCATGAAATACCCGATGATTTTAGGAGCAAAATTTTGTAATATTAATTCCGCGATGATTGATTTCGAAAATAAAATTTTTACTTTTAAAAATGTAAAATTGCCTTTCACCGGCACATAAGTATACCGTGTCGCTCCGCGAGAAACGATGGAAATAAATTCACAAGTAAAGCAAGGGAAAGAGTTAGAGGTGGGTTATGTAAGGACAACTGAGAGTGCGGCTCATAAGGGAGTAATAATAATGGGGGCCAAAGTAAAGCCGAATAATAATGGAGAAATAATGCTACGACTAGAAAACTTGGATGATCAGATTCAGGAAATAGCCAACGTCGAGGTAGATATATATCCTATCGAGAACGTTAACGGCGTGAACGGAGATACCGAACAAATAAACGTGCTTCTTAGTGAATTGATAGACTTGAATTTACCCGAACAATCAGAGACTAATGTACAACAAACAGATAACGATTATAAAATGATTTGTTCCTTAGAGGAACTAGAGAACGAAGTGGGAACGTTTGATGAGTATGGAATTAATGATTCATGTAGTTTCGTGGAGATGAGCGAGAAAAGAAGTCTTGAAATAAACACAATAGAAATCGGGGAAAGAAAAGATCGCGTCATGAGAGAAATAATTAAAGACCATTTAACACCAGAACTTTTAGCAAGGGTCGAGATATTGATAGAAAAAACGGCGCAAGTATTTCATTTACCCGGTGAACCGCTTCCCGCGATTGCATTAGTTGAACATAAAATAGAATTGAGTGATAATATACCTGTAAATGTAAGACAATATCCCATTCCTCAAGCTTTGCAGGAATTCGTGCGTAAACAAATTAATCTTTTACTTGGAGCCGGAATCATCGAACCGTCTACTAGCGAGTACAATTCGCCCATTTGGGTCGTCCGAAAAGCAGATGCCCCGGACGGCAGTCAACAACGGCGAATGGTAAACGATTATAGAAAGTTAAACGAGAAGACGGTAACCGTAAATTACCCTATTCCCAACATTACAAATATTATTGAACAGTTGGGGGGGGGGGGGCTAAAAATTTTTTAGTTGCCGACCTCGCGAATGGTTTGGTTATTTGGTTTCACCAAATACCGTTGCGAAAGGAGGATCGGAAGTATACGGCATTTTCAACTAGCTTCGGTCATTTCCAGTATGTTAGGTTACCTTTCGGCATGAAAAGCGCTCCCGCGACATTTCAGGAACAAATAAATAAAGTAGTTAGACAAAGAAAGGGATTGTTCGCGTATATTGACGATATTATTATTACCACTAAAACTTTGGACGATTGAGATAAAGAATTTATTGAACTCGCGAATAAGCTCGTATCAGTTAACATGAGGCTGCATCCAGGTGAAACCCAATTTTATAAAAGTTCGGTAAAGTATTAAGGATTTGAAATCATGAAAGAGGGAATAAAGCTCGACCCGAGGAATGCAGCAGCCACTGCCGATTTTCCCCAGCCGCGCAACGTAAAGAACATCAAGCAGTTCAATGGCATTTGTAATTTTTATCGTCGCTTCATTCCAAAATTTGCTGAAAAGTAAAAATCGTTGTGTAAACTAACTAAAAAGCGGGTTGAATTTAAATCGGGAGAAGAACAGCAAACAGCATTCGATAAATTGCGAACGGCCTTGACAGCCGAGATTACATTAAGATTCCAAAATGTTGATAAAATGTTCTATGTACCCACGGACGCGTGTATGGATGGGATAGGCGGTTATCTATCCCAAGAATATGTCGGAACACACCATCTGGTCAGTTACGCGAGTAGACTCTTATCAGACACCGAGACGCGGTACAGCACGATAGAGAGAGAACTTCTGACAATGCTTTACTGTGCGCAGCAGTTTCCTTATTGCATTTTAGGTCGACATTTCGCGTTCTGCACTGACCACAAGCCGTTGGTCTGACTACACTCAGCAAAGGATTCAACGCTTTGACTTAAAAAATGTTATTTTAAGCTGACTGCAATTTTTGACTTTGAAATTACATACATACCGGGAAAGATAAACGTTATCGCATATGCCTTATCACGTAATCCATTACAAGAATCCGAACCTATAAACATAATTCAAAAAAGGTCAGAGTCCGAAAGCTCCGATTCATCCGGTATAATCTCGGTGAAGAAGAGAAAGGAACCGAAAATCGTAGAGAAAGGGGAGGAAGGGGTAAGAATTCAGGAACTGCCGACGAATGAGCCGATGGCACCTGAAGACTTCAAAACACTAATATTATTACCATCACCAGTTCCTTCCTCACCAGAGATGCAAACTCAAGATCCCAAGGCGCCCTCCGAACCGAATTTCGATATACCCTCCATTGAGAATGATAGCATGAGTGAGGGTAATGAGGATAGTGTTGACGGAAGTTCCTCTGATATAATAGATAACCCAACCGTAGAGTATGAATTGGGGGAAAATGACAGAGAGCCTAGAATCTTGAGAAATATAATCAATACGCGGGATGATATTTTGCAATATCGTGATAACCTGGCCTATTTCATCACCTGCAAGAATCAACCCTTATGTACAGGGGCAATAAAATTAAGGGTAGAAAATAAACTTCCCGAGATTTCGGACGTAACGTTGGGACGCGTGAAGGTGACGGAAGTCGAACATAAATATCTGCTTGCGATCCCAATTAAAGAGAATCTACATATTAGATTAGACCCGGAAATCTTCCTAGAGGCACTAGACTCATTACTAGATGTAGTCTTATCATTACAACTAAAAAGTTTGCGAATCTCTAAAGTGGAACATTTGGATAATTTTTCGTGGGAGAGTATCGTGGAAAAATTAAAAACGCAATTTGATGGGATAAACACAAAAGTAATTATTTGCAAAAATTTAGTTATAATGCCAGAACCCGAGGTCAGGGAGACTCTAATAAAAGAAATACACGAATCTCCTATGAATGGTCATAAAGTTGTGAAAACATATAAACGAATTAGACATAATTATTTTTGGAAAAATATGAAGCGCAATATACAAGAATATATATCGAGATGCAAATATATCAATCAAGCAAGCTGGTAAGGAAGAAAACTAGGCATCCAATGGTACTGACAGACACGCCGGGCGACTCATTCAAAAAAGTGGCGTTGGACATTGTCGGACCACTCCCTATCACAAAATCAGAACACAGGGCTATACTCATCATGCAGGATCTTCTTACGAAATATGTAATCGCGGCCCCATTAGTAGAAGCGAATTCAATGACGATTGCCTCGGCATTTCTCAAAAGGCTAGTATAGGGGGCAGGGGGCAAATTTTACAAGCTCATTAATAAAAAATTTCGCAGAACTATGCAACATAAAATTTTGTACAACCACAGCGTTCATGCCCCAGTCTAATGGTTCAATCGAACGGATGCACCACTGTCTAATAGAGTATTTGAAATGCTACGTTAATGATATAAAGGAGTGAGACGAATGGTTAGAATGCGCGACATTTTCGTATAATACTAGCGTGCATGAAGGGACAAAATTGACTCTCTTCAAGTGTGTGTTTGGAAGAGTGGCTCGCGTTCCTTCGGGTAGAGTATACATAGAAGATACTCTGGTGGAAACTTATCAGGGCTACTTAATAAAACTAAAATCAAAATTAATGGATATTAAACAATTGGCAACCAAAAATCTAAATAAAGCAAAATTACGATCTAAAGAATATTATGCCAGAAGTTTAAATCCAATAACCTTCAATCTTGGGGATAAAGTCATGTTAATATGCGAGGCGAAACACGATAAGTTCTCACTAGAGTACAACGGTCGGCAAAAGGTAGTAGAAATACTGGATAATGATCGAAATATCAGGATTACATATAAGAAAGGAACAAGGGTGGTTCACCCAAATAAGCTGAGAAAAGTAAAAGTGGCAGATGAGGAGAGGGCCGAGGGGCACTAAGAATGTGTAGTCTCTAATATAAAATTCTGTTATAGCAAAGGCAGTGGCTGTCGTGGTGCTGACGCTATTTCTCCTCCTTCACCTTTCATGTGTGATGACAGGGTATCAATGCGGAAGAGGCACTCTCAACATCACGATGTTCGCTCTCACAGAAGTAAGGGAATGTGAAGAAGAGACATCACCGGTCCAGCATAGCATCGTCGAGCTTCAACTGCTGCAGAGATCAGACTACGAGATCACCCCCGTGGCAGTATGCAAGATGAAGGTCGAACAGCACATCCGTCGATGCGGAATGTTTTCACACAATGCGGAAGTAGAGGGAGGGGAGCGTACCTTTCTGGTGGACATAGAATCATCAGTCTGCAGGAATCTAAACCAGTTTGGGCAGATAAAGTTCGGAGGAGGCATACTCGCTGGGTTGGAGAAACAAACAGTCAATAGTCGAACGATAACCTTGGTAGGCAAGATCGATAAGGAAGGGGAATGTGAGGGCACCTTCTTTAGTGACGAAACGGGCAGTTAGTCAAAGGTAGTGGTAACAGCGAAATTGGAGATATCATTTATAACATATTATGCCACAGTGAACCGAAAGAAGGATGTACTTCATTTACCATCTGGAAGTGCAGTGACCTTCACTGAAGGTGTGACGAAGGACTCGGATGGCAGCATCGCTTATTGGACTCCCACGGAAACGATGATGTGCCGATTCGATCAATATTCAACACTCTTCAAAGTCTTTGCGGTCAAGGCCACCATGACGGGTGCACCAACAATATATTTCGGAAATACTACAGATGGTATTCAATTTGGTCTAGCTGTAAAAGAAACAACAACCCTGTGTGGATACTCCTTAATAGCTACTGAACACCCTAAGTTAGTCATTCTGGAGGGAGGAAGTGAAGAAAATTTTATTAAATCAGAACCCTTGGTCACCATCAATATACTAACTTCAATATATTTTAATACAAAAATTTCGTATCCATCCAGGCACATAAACCCCAGTTTGACAACTTATATAGAGATATTTCATTTCAGCACTGCATGCTTGAGAGACAGGGCTTACAAAACATCTTCTCATAGGCCAAAGGAGATCCGGAGTTGTTTGCCTTCAGGATTATGAAGAAGGCAGGATACGAAGCCATGGCTCGAAGAATGTATAATAAACCAATATACCTTGGCTTGCCAAATCCTGATAACCTTCTTGACCCTATAACCTTTGAGAAACTATCACAGAGTACCTTATCTAAAGTTTGGTCTTCCTTCACCTAGTTCGGAATAGCTTCAGCAGGTGTGATAGCTATTATTTTCATTTTAAAATTATTTAAATTTGTTGTAGACTCAATACTAAGGAGATATGCTCTTTATACTATATACGGTTGGGGAGTACACATTCTTGCAGCCCTTTGGTCCGCCCTAACAGATCATTGCCTGAGAAGAAGTACCAATAACAACAATGCCAACACCGGACTGGAAGAGAGGGTCTATATCAATATGACATCAAGAGAGGCAACACATCATGGGGAGAAGGCGCCCACAGAACACCAGTCGACAAGAAGGGGAAGACATTACGCAACGGTGCACGTACCTCAGAGAGAGAGGCAAAGAGGTTTGTCAACACTAGAAAGATCCCTCTTGAGTAGAAACATTTCGTCTTAAAAGACTGCATGTTTCACTTAAGGTGAGGGGTGTCATGTCGTGACCATCTTTTGCCTTTCAAAATGTTTTTTTAATGACTATTATTCTGATTATTATTATTATTATTATTATTATTATTATTTTTTTTATTATTATTATTCTTATTATTATTATTATTATTATTAATACTGCGGTACAGAGAAGAGGTGCGCTGCGTATCGCGTGCGCGTATCGTACCGTCTCGGCGGCAGCGGTGCTCGCGAT
>JAWWEQ010051377.1:0-10259 GCA_035583055.1 Torymus tubicola | reverse complement strand
ATCTTCCGTTCTTCGTTTTCCAAAGTTTGCTGAATTTATATTTTAATGACCTGGTTTTTCGCTGACCCTGATTATGTAATACTTTTGAGTTTTACATGTCGTTCAAATTCAGAAAATTACTGATGTAATATATAATACGTCACAGGACGTAACATTACACTAATTGAAGGCTATACGTGGTTAAAATTTCAAGAGATTATCTTCATTTGTTTTTTAGAATAAAATTATTTTAGAAAAGTTTGCGTTTTCGTTGTCGTACGATAACAAAACAAAAAATTATCCAACCGTCCTGAAATTTGATATAGATGCAGCTTTTATATATCTTCTGATCGAGTTCGTTGCACAAAAAAATCGGTTTATTACTAAAAAAGATATTTCAGATTAAAAATTTTTTAAAAAAATCTCGTTATTACACGAATTGAAAGCTATATGTGGTGTAACGTGGTAGGATTCTCTGCACGTAATAAACTCTTACGAGGCACTTACTGCGGATTCTACGTCTAGGAAACCCGGTTATCCGGCAGTTGGCAGTGGCACAAGGCACTAGCACTGGCCTTAAGCTTACATTGTTGAAAGCTTAAACCTCTTTCTACTCGAGCGCCCCTTGCTCGATGGCACTGCTGCCAACTCTGGTGCGAGAACGATCGGCTGCTGGCTCTACCTAGCCTTACCTGTAGCAGCCGGCTCTCCCGTGCACCACCGCTTGTTTACTTTTGCAGCTGTAAAAGGGTAGAGGGCGGTATTCGGGAAGTATGCACGGGTCGGGCACTCTAAATGACAACGCGTAACTCGAGATGTAAAATGAAATAAAAGAACACTTTATTTAAAGTATGAAATATCATTAATAGCAAAAAAAAACGCTTAGGCGGAGACTTAGCGGGATATCGCCCGCTCACAACGCGGACGCACGCAGTTGCTGCACAGTATCGTTGGTTCTCCGTGACGGGTGGGGGGGGATGCCTACGCGCCCGTCACTAACGCGAACACTTTATTTTAAGTCGAAATTACTCACGTAAGGCTGGCCAGCCATCGCTCGACGCAACTTTAATCACTCGCACTCGCTGCACTATGAAGCCAGGGATGGAGCACATCTCACTTTCCGCGTCCTCGAGAAACTTCTATCCCTCTTCCTCTCGAATACTCACTCGTGGTTGGTGGTGGCTCTGCGGTGGTCACTCTTGCAGCGGTGGAGGCGCGGCGCACACACACTATCACCTTTGGTATGCGCGGCGGTGACGAAACTCACTTTTCGCGTGTCACGGCTATCGACGGTACTCTAACATGTCTGCTACTCGACTTCTATACTGCTTTCTCATCGTCTGCTTCTTCTCCGTCTATCTTGTTCGAGCTCCGTGCGACGCGCTATTGATCGCAATCCGAATAAGTGTGCGAGATTCGAATCTCGCGACGCAAATATATACGATTATTCGGACCTTATACCAGCGCCCGTTACAGTGGTTAAAATTTCAAGAGATTATCTTCATTTGTTTTTTAGAAAGAAATTACTTTAGAAAAAATTTGCGTTTAGAAAAAAAGCTACATCTCATCGTTTTCGTTATCACACAATAATAAGAGCAAAAATTATCCAATCGTCCTGAAATTTGAGATAGATATAGGTTTTATATATGTTCAGATCAAGTTCGATGCCTAATAAAATCGGTTTATTGCAAAAATGATTTTTGTCATTAAAAATTTTTTAATCCCTTTTTCTCAAAAATTATTTTATTTATCGACTTGAAATTTTTGACCAGTTATTACACGAATTGAAGGTGATATGTGGTTAAAATTTCAAGAGATTATTTTCATTTGTTTTTTTTTTAAAAAATTAGTTTAGAAAAAATTTGCGGTTTCGTTGTCGCACGATAAGAAAAGCAAAAATTATCCAATCGTCCTGAAATTTGGCACATATTTAGTTTTAGCAAACATTATCTAGTCGACATAAAATTTGGGACATATTTAGCTCTTATATATCATCAGATCAAGTTAGTTGCAAAAAAAATATGTTCATATACGAAAAAAGATATTTGAGGTTAAAAATTAAAAAATATTTTATTTATTGCTTAACTTTGAACTGATGTGTCTTATATATTTGACCCTTAGTTTAAAACGTTATCAATTTAATACACTACTTATCGTGACAATATTTTCGACAATGATTTTAAGGATTAGTATGAAAGATTGTAGACACGCAGACTTGAAGGTATCCAGTCACAGATCTACTTTCTCTAAATATGGAAAATCGCAAATCACTTAACAAATTTAGGCAAGTCTTATAGATTTTTTTATCAGAATGGTCTACTGCACACGTAGGAACGCAGATGATGATAACGAATAAGAAGACGTTAATAAAAAGTTGAGAATAATAAATTTGAATTAAATTTGTTAATACTGTAAAAATGCAGAAGCTGAGTTGAAGGACATGACGTAAACAAATTAAGCGGATAGTCGGTAATGCAAAAATACTGCATGGTTGGTTCCACTATGACGATCCGCCGGTGGCTTGGAAGAGAGTTTGTAGCGTTACTTCATCTTGATTGCCTACCCACATATAAAAGTCGACGAGGTACTAGGTGATGGATTGATCGCAGATAGCATCAGCCGAAGAGATATGTCGAAAGCAGTATTTGTTGTGATGTTTTGTTGACAATGAGTCGAGGACGAATGATTTCTTTCCTGTCGAAATGGGAATATTCAGTAATATTGAGAGTCGGTATCTTATTACGCGAGAGCGCGTAATAGGCAAGAATAATTAATGTATTTAATGAGTGAGAAACATAAAATTAATGCAAAGTTAGTTACCTAATTAATTTGCGAAGGCAAACAAAATAAATACGTAGCTTCGGCAATTATTTCGCGATGGATGCGATGATCTTCAGCTGATTTCGGAGGGTGCGACGTGACGGTGGTGAGGTGGACGGCAATCGAATAACGTACGCTTAGGACAGTAAAAAGTCGGCTTCTTCATTACAGTTTATTGGAACTCGAAGTATATTCGATCGATACAATACAACGCATAAAAAGTAACAAAAATAATAATAACAAAATAAAAATTACGAGTGACCCTGGAATCTTATATATATTTGGAAAATAAGTTATAAAATTTTAAATATTGGAAGTCAAAATTTATTAAAGAAATAATTAAATAAATTTTGAGGAAGCTAAGTGCCAATGAATTAGCAGCGGTTTTTTTAGTTAACAAGAGCGATATGAATGAAATCAAAAGTAAAATTCATATGCGATGCGATTCACGCTTGAGGTATTACAGACAATGGAATTCTGAATATCGTAGAACTGATTTAAGGTGATATGATTTTGACCGTGAAATTGGTGCAATTTATATTCAATTTTGTATGTGGATAATACTTGATTCGATAAAAAATTAGATTCGATCTAGCATTGTATAACTTTTCGCATCCCGACATACCCAAAACTAGGAAAATAATACTAAATTGAATTACTTAATGATAGAAGTTGATGATAAATGATGGCGTAAATGCTGATGATCGAAAAAATATGACTTTTTTCAGTTACAGTGCGTGTTTATTTTTTATTAACCATATGCGTTTATTAGATTACCGGAGTTAATTATTTTTTAACTTCTCACTTACAAAATTATTTACAATACTAGACCGTTCTCAAGATATAAGCATATGAAACTTCCAAATGCTTTTTTGGCATACAATACCTCGTTCTAGGAAGCTCCAATTTTTTAAATTTTTATTTTGGTTAACCCAAAAATCCAACCATTTCCGTCACCACTCGGATTCCGAGATTTTTTTAGTGGACTGCATAATAAAATATTGCAATAAGTACACGCATCATGGATAGCGCTCTGTGCGGTGCACTGTTTCGTGATTTTTTTTTGTTTTTAACATATCATAGCAGCATTTTTAGTAGCAGCGTTTTTAGAGAAGAGTAACGCGCGCGTAATTTTGTTTATACAAATCAAGAGTATGGTGGTATGCTAATAGTTTACGGTGCGTGCGACCAAGTAGGGCGAAGAGCAGCAGAGGAGTATCGGCACCGTTACCCAAATAGACAACGCGTGGCTGAGACGAATTATGTCCGCGTCCAAAATTTTAAGGAATTTTTTATTGCTTCGTCGAAAATCCTACAACGTGCTTGCGACAAACAGCTCGAACCGTTAGCACCTCTTATTGAATATGCCAATGTGTTATGAAGAAGGATTTGCAGCACCCATACAAATATCGACGCGTTCACGAAATACGTAAGTTACAGATTATTATTAATAGTAGTATTAATAGTTTTCATATAAGATAATAAGATCACATCCTGATGTGGTTAATTTATTTCCAAATGAACATAGCTTCTCGGCCAGATGCTTTACAGGGCAGTGTATAGATATCTTGCATAGATACGCACTACTTTATTCTTGATTTTCCTTTACTTTCCAGTAGGAGTGATCGTGAACAGCGCTTGATATTTAGTGAGATGATAGTCAATGAGTATGAGAACAATGACAGGACCTTGTATCCCGGTGCGGATCGAAGATCGGCAGCAGTTGTAACGGGCTACATCTTCTCAGCAATGTCGCTCCTCAAGGCGGATTTGTTGATGAACGGCGCAGCGATGAAATCACTCGGAACACTGGTGCGTGCAACACCTCCGACGATGCGCCGCTTGCCCCTTTAGCTAATCCCTTCTTCGGCCGTGAACCGGGAGTCTCTTTATAACGTGTGTTGCCTCGTCTACGGCCGCTCAGTTCTGCGCGCGTACCGTATCTGGTGGTGCACCTACGCTCTCCGATATGCACAGTGCACGTACAAGCGAAGGCACGTACCTTACCGCTGGTTCTTCTTGACCCGGTCTGAGCATATTGGCCGCCGCATAAGACCGCTGATATTACCCGCGCTACAAGCGCCTGTAAACTTTACGTTATTCCGGTATATAAAAACATATATATGAAATATAAACTGTGATTACCGCCAAAATTTCAACTGATTTAAAAACAAAAAACTCCAAAATTTAACAAAGAAATGATTCATTTCATTTTTTGAAGAACATAATAGATAATATTCAAAAGAAATCACCATAAATATCTCAAAAAAAATCTATTGTGATTTTTTTTTAAACGAAATATTTATATGTATTATCCTAGCTATCTCCCTCTACCTCTCATTCTCAATTGACCTAGCACTCATGAGGCGTCAGTCTATCGCATCATGAGTTACATGTCAATACACATAATGAATGAATACCGAATATATTAACAAAAATTAAATTTAAAAATAAATAATTTAATCATTTAAACAAATTGCGTAATTTTTCTTATATTTAAAACAGTTTTCTGAGTAAATCGAATAATATGGAAGCGAGCTGTAATAGAGAATAACCGCAGTAAAAGAAAAAGCTACAATAGAAAGTACCGTAGTGGAAAGGGCTGCAATGGGAAGTATCGTAGTGGAAAGGGCTACAGTGGGAAGTACCGTAGTAGGAAAGGCTGTAATGGCAAGTACCGTAGTGAAGACAGCCGTTAAGCACGGTTGTGATGTTTGCATACAATCAATATTATTTTTTTAATCGATACATTAATTAATTCACATCTAATACTTCGTGGTAGAACAGGTAAAAATTGTCTAAAATCTCCACCTAAAATTACAATTTTACCGCCAAATAATAAATGATTATTCAAAACATCTTTTAGAATTCTATCCATAATTTCATGTGCATAACGTCGAGCCATTGAAGCTTTGTCCCAAATAAAATCATCTGTTTCCTTTAGAAATTGTACTTCCTTTGATTGCGCAGCAATGTTTGATGAAGAATAAGATAACTGTCAGCCCCTTTGGTAACAACGTTGCGGCAATTCCAGTAGAAGCCATACAATAAACTTTTTTGTTTTGACTGTTTAATAAATGTCATAATGTCGTATAAACAAATGTTTTCCCGGAACCACCGGGACCATCAATATAAAAGCACCTACTACCGTCGGAATCAAAAACATTTGACACTCTTAAAATCGCATCGACGATTTCTTTCTGCTCATAATTCAATATGTTGTATTGCCTATTACCTATATCTATTGTGATTACTATCTAATCTCAGAAAATTTTCTGATAATGCTCCTTTGAAATTTTTCCAGAGATCTTCTGGATGTACAGGTGTACAATGTATCAGAATACGAATAAATAACTGATGTAAACTACTTGGCATCATCCACTTAACAGCTTATTGCATAGCACAATTCCATTCATCATCGTCATCTAAAATACCTAGCACTAAGCAGATTTCTGAAAAAGTCTGATACTGAACACCATTTACTGTCATCAAATTTCTAAAACTCGTTGCTCCTTACTATGCAATAAAAGTAATCTGAGAGATTTTCGTTTACACCATCTGAAAATTTTATTGCCATTCTCATTAGGTTGTTTGTGAACATAATGAGCTGGAATTTCAGTATAAGTATATTGTCTGTCAGCAGTTATCACTTCTATTTAATTTAAAATAAGCCAATAATGTGCGTCATCGATTTAATGCAACTGCTACACCTGCTCCATCATTTATATCATCAATAATTATCGATTATTGTACATATAAATGAACTGATAAACGAACATCACCGCAATACATTTCCTTTACAATAAGTATTATTAAACGTTCTTTCATCAAATGAAAAACTCTCGCACACATATCGGGACAGTCAGGAGCTTTTCGACCTGGAACAGATTATCACGAATTTCGCGTCAATTGTTATGAACAAATCAGGTTTTCCTTTACTGCGAATTATAGCCATAGCATCTTGATAGTTTTGTATTATATATCTAGGAGAATCAACGAAATTAGAGTGAAATTATCTTTTTTCCTACTTGACAATTCATATCATTTACACTATTATTTAAATGATCAACTAAAGCTTTCACACGATTCAATACGAAGTCGTTTTTTATTATTGAAACATATTCAGTCCGATCACTATCTACTTTAACATAACTATCTACGATCCACTATTGAAATAATCTACGACTAAATAAAAATGCATTAAATAGGCAAGGTCCAATACTAATTCTGTATTTAATATAAGATTTTTATGCCAACCTTTCATGTGGATAAAAACGTGGATAAACCATGGGTTCAACGATTGAGTCCATAAAGCTTATTGAATGTAATATTTGTGAATTCTTATTTCGTATCGTAATGAAACTTCATTCACTCTTAGTAAATTGTATCGGTTACGATCATACCCTCATTTCAAACTAAATAATAATTGTAATTCAGGCTCCGTATTGGTCCCTGCTAATTCACCTTGACGATCAATTTCTTCTTTGATCATTGCGTAAGAATTCACGAAAATATTGTATTGTCTTTCAGTTTGTTCTAATTTGTACATAATCTCTCTATCTGATGCTAAATTTGCTTTTATTTTATAATTTACTGCTTCCTGAGGATCCGCATTAAAAAGCTGACCATATTTCGGACTATTATTCCCGGACGGGTACAAAGCCTCATTTATTTGGTAATATATTTGTTCTTGAATTTTAAAAAAATATGGCGCTCTCCCTACTGTAGGAAAATCAACTAAATTAGCATTAAATGATGCAAACGTACTATTATAATTCCGAACATGTTCAAAAAACTCTTTACTTTTTAAGTGATTATTTTCATAATTAGAACGCAAATTATTTAGAAAATCTGAAATGTTTTCTAATTCTACAGATACGTGACCGCAATAGTAATTGAAATTTACATAAAATATTCATTTCTCCCAAATAATTTTCATTGATATTATTACTTATTTGTATACTATTATTCCTACTTAATCTTTGTAATCTTTGATTTAGTGCATTTCACTCAAATCTACGACGATGAAATTCACCTTCCTTATCATTACACTCACTTTCACGATAACGTATTTGTGATCGTATAATTCTTTCTTGTTCTAAATTTCGGGGCCTATCTTCAAGAGCTAATTTTTCGTCGTCTGTGTGTCTAGAAATTGCTGTTCATTCTCTGAGTCTTCTCATTATTTTAGCCGTTCGATTACGCTGTCTTTCTCTAATAATCGTTACCTCATGCTATGTACGTCTAACACTTGGTATACCCCGAACTGGTCGATCATTAGTTGATAAATGATTTGTACTATTCTCCATCTTCTCCATATATAAATGTATCAAAACTGATAGTTCAGAAATGCAAACGTTGAATTGCAATAATATTTAAAATAAAACGAAAATATTTTGAAGTAAAGGCTAAATTTACTAGCTAATAGAATGTTTAATTATAGTAAGGTTTCAATATGAATAATAGTAAAGTTTCAATAAGAGTAGTAAAGCTCCAACAGAACCGAGTAGTAAAATAGTATATTACGCAACTAAAGCGCAAATTACCTTTCGCTCGTGTTCCGTATACTATTTTTGACAGAAGTGCGAAAAATACTGAAAATTTATTAAAATAATATATACAATCCTAAAAAGGTAAATGTAATAAGGGATGCGAGTCGATTTTCTCGCCCGAGTGTAGCGAGGTTGAGACAAATGCCGAGAAAATGCACATGAGGTAATCACGAAAGATAATAATATAAATAAGCTTAGTAAAGTTTATTAAAAAAACTATTAGAATAAACTGGGAACAATAAATAGAGACAGACGTAGACACAGAGCCGTTGAGGCAAAATCGTAGATACAGAGACGGGAGACAGAAAAGTAGAGAAAGAGACATTTACGCAGAAACATAAAGTAAGGACAGAGACCTAGAGACAGAAACTGACAAGGACAAAGACAGAGATTGATACCGAGAGACAAAAACGAAGAGACAGAGATGGACAGCCGGTGGTAGATATAGAGACCTAGAGACAGAGATGTAGAGACAAAAACAGAGACTGGAGACATAAACAGGGACAGAGAAATAGAGACGCGATCAGAGAGATAGAGACTTAGTGATATAGACGTAGAGAGAAGAGCGGAGTGATAGTGATGAAGAAATAGAGTCATAGAAATGGAGACATAAATACAGAGACATAGAGATCGAGACATAGATATAGAGGTGTAGAGACTGAAATATAGATGTACATACATATACACAGGTAACTTCTTTTTACCATATCCTAACCGGAAATACCGTTTTCGCTCCCGACCCAAATACGCGAATATCATATTTTTTATGAGACCAAAATGGGCAGGTATTTCCCTCTGAAGATGCGGATGACTATTCTTGAGATTTGATAGACTACTGTAGACAGTACATTCTCAATGGAAAAATGATATTTCTTTGAAAAAATAGAAATACACTAAATTTAACATATTAGATTCTAGATTACAATTAAAATATTCTCCAAATTCTAATTGGGGGTTGACGAACAGAGCGAATAAGGGGGTCCCCGATAGTGTGTGTGTATATATCTTCCTATATTATATAGTTGTTAGTACTTTTTGTGGTGTCAGCTACCCCTCAAAGATGATGTTGTAGGACAGCAAGATTAATTTTGTTATCATATTGTCTAATGTTCAACAAACGAAAGGTGAATCCTACATTATAAGTATATATAAAGGTATATAAAAAGTCTATATTTTCACCGCCAACCAGGAGGTAGATAGAAGGCGCGTTTTTTTTAAAGAGGTATCCCCTTTTTTACTAACTTTAAATTTATTTTTGATTAAGTAGTTCATCTTTTTTTTATAAGAGGTTAGTAAAAAAGGCCTATTTCTGTGAAAAAAAAAATTCAAAATTTTTCACAATTCATTTTATTCAATTAAAATTTAAATCGATGAAAGCAGACCAATATTTAAGGTCGCTGAAAGCAGACCAATTTTTAAGTTCGCTGAAAGTACATCAATTTTTAAGATCGCTGAAAGCAGACTAATTTTTAAGTTCGCTGAAACTACATCAATTTTTAAGGTATATCCCTGAAAGCAAACCAAGTTTTATAGATCAATTCTTTACAATTTTTATGATAGGTCGTAGAAAGTAGACCATTTTTTAAATTTATGCTAGGCATCTCATTTATAATTTTAACGAAAAATTGTTGTAAGCAGACCAATACTGAAAATTTGGAAAGTATTCCGAAAAAAAAGTTTAATTAATAATTTCAATATAAAATATAATTTGAATTTGAAATATTTTCATACTTTCAGCCACTTACATTGGTAGTCCGAGATAGATGCAAAAACATTAACAAGATGCAATGGCTATCATGCGAAATACTAGTAGACCTGATTTATTTATAATAGTCACATGTAATCCAAAGTGGAAAGAACTAAAAGAACTTTTACAAAAATTTCCTGCAAGAACTACACCAAATGATA
>JAWWEQ010051376.1:0-10260 GCA_035583055.1 Torymus tubicola | reverse complement strand
CATCTCCCCAATTTTTTCTCTATCCTGAAACATATAAAGTACATATAGTTAATAAATATATTATGCAATTTGGAAAAGAAATATGTGGCTTACCCTGTTCTTAATGTAACATGTATCAGCATATACGGGCACAAAACTTTAGTAAAGAAAAAAGTTATAAATATGCAACTTACTATATCAGAGTTATCGCAACACACTCACACATACAGACACACTCTCTAGTGAGAGAGAGAGAGAGAGTAGGCTAAAAATTTGACTATTATGCTGTCTGCGCATCAACTGCGCGCGCTTGCCAGTTGTAAACCGCCGGCCAGCTAAATTCAAATAAAGTTCTTGATGAACATATGTTTTGAATCTGCACTCTTTCTGCACTATTTCTCTTGACGCAATAACGCCTAAATGATGCCATTGTCCAGATGTCAGCAAGCCTGAATAACGGTTACACGGAACTAACTCACGGCGCGATAAATACGTGCACGCTTACCTTGGTCAAATTCGGCTTTCTCGTAATCATCGCTTCCTCAATTGTTATCCCAAAACGGATGATGGCGGGCGCACTATAAGCGACGGAGCATAGGACAGGTGATACAAGTCTGTCCTATGTTCTTGTTATTCATCGCGTCCTATACACCAGGAAAACGCGATTTTACACTTCGCGAATTACATTCTCAGCCTCAGAGTACTTCGCAAGTACGCGTCTGAGGTTCGGTTCGTGAGACAACTAACAACTCCATGTTGTATACTCGCAATATCACGAAGCCGGCATTTGGCGCGCGTTTTTTCCGTCAATCTGCCGAACGACAACAACAGCATGAGTGCTAGGTTCTCTCCCTTGGCTTGCTAATCACGCTCTCGATACAACTCTAATTCTGCATCAGGCGCCATCTTGTGTTTCGATAACAAAGCAATTAATTACCTTGTTATCGCCGACGTCCGCACGGCAGGGCGTGACAAAGTATATTATTAAATTCTGAAATATGTTTATCATTAATTAACATGGAATTGTAACCAGAAGATGATCCAATTCCTTTCACAACTAATTTTTGTTCTTCCGTCAAACCCATTGTATTTGAACACACAACACTCAGAAATTGGAAACCATATTTGCATTTATACATGATAAAAGTTCTCTTGTTTACATATATTCATAGTCTCTGTCTTGTAGTATCAACAGATTAAAGATCTTGCTAAATTTTTGTAATTATTTTCTATCACTTTTCAACGATTGGTGCATGAGTTTATTAAATAAAATGGATTATTACGTATTTACGTATTTTATACATACTTTTTAAATTAGTAAAATATAATTGTAACCAAAAATAGTAATCAATTTTTGTACATAAGTTAATATATAATCATCATTATGTAATCAGATTTTCTTGGAATGTTAACATTTTGACATTTTTCTTTTAAAACATCAGTAGTCATAATCTACATTTTTTAATTTTTTGTTTGTTTCTTTTAATTTACAATTGAAAATGACTGCCCATTTAATAAGTTTTATAATATAAATTAACAATATTTTAAAAGTGTTAAATTATATCTAATTAGAAATTCAAATCGTATAGATTTTATCTAAGAAATATACCTATTTAAAATTTATATCTGTAATATATGACCAGTATCAAAATAGAACCGAGCGAGCGTCAGCGAGCGAGGTATCTATTGCTAGTTTAATATTAATTCAGTCACGGGGTGTTTAGCATCTAAAATTAGCTGTTGAAACTTTTTTTGGCTTTCGAGTAGGTATTTGATGCATCCTTTTACACTCAAAAGTTTATTTATATTTAAAAATGATATTTTTATTAATCGACTACCCTTTGCAATCATTTTGTTAGATTTTAGCGATGCTATATCTTTTAAAAATGATCTTTTTGAATTTCTTTTGTCCATAATTTTAAAGCGTTATTTTGTCGTTCTAACTCGAAAAAATTATTATTTTTAAAAAGTTTATCTTTAGCTTCAAGCAACCGCGATGTCGCTTTTAATAAATGAGTCCTGTAACCCTCGATCGGGCTGTGGGCTATTAGTTTTTACGGGAATGGGGGCGGGGATACTAAATAAATATACATAAAAAATACAACGGTGTTTGATACAAAATCTCACTCTTTATTTAATGAAAACTCGGGCGCCAGCCGCCTACGCGGCACGTTCCATGAGACTATACTTATAGGGGACGCTCGCGAGTTGCTAACGCTAGGAGACGCCCCGACGCGACTCTCGTGTCCTGGAGAACTCTACGCGCAAAATTTAAAGATATTATGGGACGTGATATACTTTATTCACGACCGCGCACACACACTCTTAACAGAAGGGAGGGAATGAAGTGATCAGTGCAAAGTTTACCACTTACTATGACTTTGCGTGGTGGTTCTGCTGGTGACGTGGTTCGGCTCTGGAAGGCGGTCGGTTCAGCGGTGATGGTGATCGACGGGGCTCTCGATGACTACTTTTTGGCTGTCGATGACGGTCGGCCTTTCCCTGCTTGTCGACTTGCCTTGTCGGTGGTGACGGCGGTGTAGAGCTTTTCGACAAGGGCTGGGCGAGCGAAGGTCCACGGGAGAGTGTGGTTTAGTTGCTGGCCCACAGGAAAGTAAACGAGAATGGTGTTCGCGCTCTTCTGTATCGTAGGTCTGCGCATACTGCGCGCAGATATCACCGAAAAGGCCCGAGTAGGGCCGAGCGATCGTGATTGCGCCGCGATCTCCATATCTACTGCTGCTGCTTACGTTTGGCTTGCCGGTTGCCGCCGTCATCGCCCATGCTGCGCTGTCTCTGCTCCAGTGGATGGTTCTTCAATAGAGTGGCGTATGGGAAGGGTTATGATTTTAGGGCTAGGGATGGGGATCATACACATAGTGTGTGTGTTTAGTACGAATAACCATTTATCTATGAGGGACTGGCTCTTAAACAGTCTCTCCAGGACAGTGAGCTTCGCTTCAGGGGTTCTGTGCATGATAAGTACACTTTTTGTGTATTGTTCAGGCCTCCTAAGGAAGCATTGTTTAAATGTAGACTTTCTTATTTTAATATAAATCTGACTGTATAGTCAGCTATCGTTTTTTCTTGTATCATGGCATTTTGCCATGTTACAAGCTTCTGTGTTCACATCATATGCGTTGATTATACCGTGGGCTAATTCTTGGCGGTTTCTCTCTTGGTAGTCGGTACTATAGTTTTTTAGTTTTGCTACGTATCTTGGTAAGTCAGGTTTTATTATATAGTCTGAAGTGATGATATAGTTCTTTATTTTTGTCTTTAGTATTTCACATTCGTCACTGTCAGGGTAATATCGTTTATATTATATTTTCGTTAAATTTTTTATTAGCATAATAGCAGTTTACATAGCACTTAATAGATTCTTTGCAGTCTTTCGTCTTATGCGGTCCTGCACATTTTATACACTTTATATCATTGCTACATTTTTTATGACTGTGGCGTAGTATACCACATTTGAAACAGGGTTTGATAACCTGATAAACTCTGCAATTTTGATATGCAATAAAAAGTTTGCTTCTGTGTTCTTTAATATATTTATGTATTTCTTCTGTAATTTCCAAGATTACACTAGCTTTATTAGATTTCAGATTTTTGTTTATATTTAATATTTTACTTTTTGAGCTTGGACTAGTAAAGTTTCTAAAATTTATGTCCGTTTCTAGAGCAGCTTGGTTTTCGCAGAATCCATTTTCTACTCCAATTATTTTTACAATAGGCTTTTTATTAAGTTGCTCCTCTTCTATTTTACATACGTTATGCATCTTAGCAGTTAGATCTTTTGTAGCTGTCTTAGTACTTTCTTCGTCTGCGCATATGACTAAAATTTCGTTCTTTGATTTAATTTCAATTTTTTTGGCTTTGATGGCTTTTTCTTTAGTTATATAGTATTTAAGGATATTTTCGAAATATTCTTTGTACAAAAAAACAATAGATTTAATAAAAAAATACTGCTTTTCCTAATAAAAAACACACATATCTGCTCGGTTGCCTCCAATTTTCTTTCCATGCGTCTGTTTATCGTCCGCACGTATCCGGGTAGTACGCTGCAGAGAGGTAGCGTGAGCGGCGCCTGCCTAATGTCGAATTAGCCTTTGTGCTGATGTAATGTAGCCCCGCCTACTTCCTACAGTGATGCTTCCCTATTCCAACGGTGTGAGAGTTTCGTCGGTTCTCGATCCACTTAGACATTTTTTTTTGGTTTCATTGAAAGTATTACCGTTTTTTAAAATTTTTTTTAGTACTTTGGTCGAACTGGTTCAATACCTTTGTACACATTATGTTATCATTTTGAAACTATGGTTGACTCTAGCAACGTTATGCGTTAAAATTTTATTAACTTAAGGTAATTGTCATCGCATACTAAGAATTTTTTCTCTTCGTATTTTCTACATGCTCCATTGTATTTCTTTTTATTGTAGCCCTGAAGAGGAGGGTAATCTAACCCTCGAAACGTTGATCTTAAATATACCAAATTTTACCAAATTATCTCGTTCGTCCAAGTACATTCCTCCTGCATCTTTATCTTTTTTAGTAAATTTTATTTTAGGTTGATTTATAAATTATGTTGTTAATGTTTCTGCGTGTGTTCATTTGTTTATATTTGGTTTTTCCTTTTCTTTGTTCGGCAAATCTTGCAGAAGTCTGTTTTGGTCTTTTAATTCTGAGTTAACATCTTGTAGTAGTTTAATTTTTTCCATGAGTTGGTTGTCCTCAATTTCGTAGTCCATTGTTTCTTCATCTTCTGTTTTCTCTTTTAGTAGTTCCTCATATTTTGTTTTGAGTTTTTGATGTTCTTCATTTAATTGACTAAATTAAAATAGTATAACACATAGATCTTCAATTGAGGTTATGTTTACTGTTGAGTGCTCGTCATAGATCACAGCACTTGTAGCGCTCACCGGTGAGCATTACAAGGTAGTTTTAAAATAGATAAATACAACTAACAGCATCGGCTGCTGAAAGTTGCTCTCTGGCTATCTCCAGAGCAGATATGCCTACCCGGGGGAAAAGAGCTTGGTCGAGGACAGCATCACTGCCAGGACCCTTCCATGTACCCTGACAAGCTGAAGAGTCAGGAGACGAATAGCATGAAATCTGCAAAAGAAAAAGACTGTTAGTACTGTTGAAGATACTTACTACCTGTGGAATACGGTGAGTGCATGCATATCGTTGGACTCCTTTTTAAGGTGGCGAGGCTGGATTACAGGCAATGCTGTTCTGAAGAGGCTCGATGCCACTGTTGCTTCAGCTTCGCTGCTTCCTGCACCTGGAAAATAAGGAAAACAATGTAATAGCTGGATGAGACACCAACTGAAGAAACTGCACTTACCTTGCTCTGAGGCAGAAATCAAGATGACACCTCCACCTGAAGAACATATCACTCATGCACGAGGGACTGGCTGCTTGTAGACAGCTACGCTTACATCTGCTGCTTCGCTGCTATACAGCCCCTCCCACGTCTACTTGAGCCCTGCAACGACAATAACAAGAAACATTACTATCAACACTAGAGAGAGGTAATATGAGGCCACTGATCTCACCTAGATATGGAGTGCCCTGGAGAGTACACATGAATCCAACGGAATCTCTCTCTCGCGCTCGCGCATCCAGCCCTAGTCGTCACCTAGAGTTAGGAGTTCTTTCGAAACGGACTTTGTCGAAACGTGCGCCTTATTTGATGAAACTAGTAGTTGTACTGAAACGTGCACCCCTTCCGAAAAAATCTCGCGCCTGAACTTGCGTCGTTTACCCTGCTCTACCGCGACCAAGTGTTGCATCGCGTTTTGTAGAAGTAGTGAGAATTAGATTGATTGCTGGGGGCGACGCAACTGGCGCTCAACACATTTTGTATCCTGTATTAATTTTATTTATATTTCAAATTACTTTTCATATTTTTTTTTTAATAAATGTTAAAGTCTATTTGTCAATCACATAGTTTTCTTTACCGACCCACGTCATAACCACCTCCTTGGATCATCCTTGATGAAGCATATACAAATTTTGCATGACTAATAATTTTACATTTGTAACTCTTGTATTTTACTCTAGCCTTCTAGCGTAACCCTGCTACCCAGATCGGCCTGGCTAGTAGCCCGTTACACACGTTATTTAAATATTTCACATTATCTTTTTTATTAAAGTCACGCCTATGGTAAACGTTATCACATAATACAGAAAAAATCGTTTTATTTACTAGTTCTGGGTGGCATTGCTAATTTATATCGGGAGTGATTGCATGTGGTTGCAATCCGCTCGCCGTCATTTTAACTTAATATGTTTAAATAATATCGAATATGTAAAAATGGATGACAGAGATAGACTTTCGATATGTATCACTCATCTACAATAGGAGGACACTCTAGGGTAAACAGAACCTATAATAGATTTAAGGAAAAATATTTTTGGGAGAATTTAAAATCAGAAATTCAAGCTAGAGTAAAAAAATGTGAAGATAGTCAAAGAAATAAATTAAAACACAAAAAACTAAACAACTAATGATTATTAGAGATACACCAGGAAAAACATTCGATATCGCGATGGATATCGTAGGACCAGGCTCACGTTTCTACTCAAGAACCCACTTCAGATCTGGGTTCATGACTAGAGTTCCTCGCCACTACTCTCGTCCATTTGGAGGATGCAGACCGTTCAGCCACGGTGGCCCAAGCTTTATTCGAATCCGGTTCAGAGGTCAATCTGATCTGCTATCGCCTCGCTCGGCGGCTTTAGGTTCAGTTTAGCCAGCTCAAGTCTCACTCCGCGTCATTGGGGGTGCTGCCCAATACAAAGTTCGCAAGGTCACGAGCTTGAGGATGCTCCTCCAAAATCCCCATGTCTCTCCACTCGAGTTTTCCTGCAAGATCTAGGAATCAAAACTCCGTGCCGCGAGAATGAGAGAGGCTCATGGCAGCATTTATCCGGCTTGCAGCTGGCTGATTCGGAATTTTACCGTTCCTCAGAAGTCGATCTCCTTCTAGGAGCTGGCGTAGACGCCAGCATTATGAGGCCTGGAGTCAGGCAAGGTCCTCCTGGAATTCCCGCCGCCCAGCGCACGG
Organism: Torymus tubicola; assembly: GCA_035583055.1. Lineage (NCBI taxonomy): Eukaryota > Metazoa > Arthropoda > Insecta > Hymenoptera > Torymidae > Torymus > Torymus tubicola. The sequence continues at coordinate 3,205 of JAWWEQ010051376.1, read as the reverse complement.
CCCTTGGTTGGATTTTCCTGGGAGCCATAAAAAGGAGTATGTGCTCAAAAGGGCTCCGCCACGACCTTCTATGAGTCTGCAAATGAATCATTGAACGAGGCATTTAAACGGTTCTGAGAGATCGAATAAATCCCAGAGATGCCCCAGTCCTCGCTAGAGGACTTGGAGTGCGAGCGACTTTTTAAAGTAGGACAACGATGGGACGATACAGGGCGGTACATCGTCCGCTTGCCTCTCCTTGTACATGGACCCTTACCGCTCAAGGATAAGCGTCGATCTTGCTCTCGCGAGGAGTACTTCAAGTTCATGCGAAATTACGAGGACCTCCACCACATGAAAAGGATAGGAGAAGATGGGATTGCCTCCCATGGTGGGCGGGTTGCCTATCTTCCCCACCATGGCATTTGGCAGCACGCTGGCCGATCGGAAAAGCTTCGTGTGGTCTTCAACGCATCTCATCATGTCGGCGCCGCTCCATCTCTCAATGATCTCCTTTATACAGGACCCGCCCTACAGATCGATCTTGTGTCCATAATTTTACGCTGGAGGATTCCAAGGCTCACCATCTCGGAGATTCACTATCAGTTACTCACATTGACCTATGGATTATCCTGCGCCCCTTACCTGGCCCTACGTGTGCTTCAGCAACTTGTCGAAGACGAAGGCAGCCCGTTTCCTCGAGCTTCAACGGCTTTACTCAGGTCCACCTACATCGATAACATACTCACCGGCGCCGATGACCTCGATGTAGCTTTTCAGCTCCGAGACGAGCTCATTCAATTATTGGACCAAGGCTTCGACCCAGAAGGACTTCGCAAGCGATCAGCCCGTCAAGACCCTCGGGATCGCCTGGGATCCAATCCAGGATGAATTTCGGTATCTTTCTTCCGACATGTCGAGTCAGTTATTTTGCAATAGAGAATTCAGACATTAGCATGGTGTTATTCATATTGTAGCGTCGTTTGTTTTGATTAGGCTTAGCCCGAGCGCCCACAATTCCATGAAATATATATCCAGTTATTTACTTATTTTGAGAAATTTATAAGCAAAGGGTTCGAACCGTGCTCAAAGAAAGTATTTTGTATAGTTTTTTATGCTTGTTTACCCCGTGCAAAGCAATATGTTGATATATATTTCGATCTGAGTGTGTAAATCTATTGCTTTGCGCACTGAAAACAAGCATGAGAAGCAGCGTTTTGCGCATACTGTGTTAAAAAAAATTTTTTCTTACATTAATGCGAAATTTGTACATGCAGAAAAATATTTTAGAATGCAGTTCGAAAGTATATACTCAAACAACTTTTAACAAAAATGTGCGAAGTTGAACAGAGAGAAATCCAAAATTGTTTATCATTAGCATCCACTTCTCCAAATGAATTCGCCTACAATATAATGTAAAAACCAGGATACCTCGCTAAGCTTGCAGAGGAAGCCGTACATATAATAAAATGTACAGCTACAAGTCTAAAAATACATCAAACCAAAGAGTGCTATAAAGAACTTCCAGTTGTAGCAGGTAACACAACATAATTCCTCACACCACAAACACATATACTAATAAAGACAGGAACACAGGTTGACTGCGATACTAGCATTCCTCCTTACTATAAAAATAGATGGAAGTTGAATAAATTTATTGCCCAAACCAAGAAGAGTGAAGAAAAACATTATGATTTTCAAAACACGAATTTCAAAAGATTGGGAACCAGAAAAATTAAACTCACTGGCTCCCAGCGGAATATACTCGCAATAAGATTTAGAAAAATTCAAAGAGAGACTACTTTTTCCACTTGAGAATAAGGCAATAGTTAACACGATAACACGAACCACACAAAGTTCAAATTCTATAAAGGATGATTATATGAAATATCCACAAAGAGAAACGACACTAACAAATATAGCCGAAAATACTTGGAAAAAATAGTTGGGAAATATGAAGAATATAAGTTCTGGAACAATAATGACATTACTAATATTCCAATCCCCTACATACTAATATCGATGGACGTGTTAGCGTAACGTCTAAAATCGGCGAAACGCCAAAAATAGATATAGATGTACAGATGTGTATTACTAAGGAGAGAGAGAGAGAGAGAGAGAGAGAGAGAGAGTGAAAGAGAGAGAGAGAGAGAGAGAGAGTGAAAGAGAGAGAGAGAGAGAGAGAGTGAAAGAGAGAGAGAGAGAGAGTGAAAGAGAGAGAGAGATAAGATAATGTTTATTGCTGTTCATTGTGTTGAACAATAGATAAGATTGACAATGGGTGGGATGAAAATGACATGGAGGGGGCATGGTTATGGACATTTTTACGTATCGGAGTTGAAGAGATGTTGATGAACATATGACTTGGAATGTGGAACAGAAATGATGTTACGAATGTTTGATGGTAATGAATTCCAGAGATAAGAAGATCTGATGTGGAATGATCTTTTCAGTGTCTTGGTATTAAATCTACGTATATCCAGGGGTTTCATTTCCCCCCTGATAGGTCGAATAGCAACCGCAAAATCAAAAAAGGCCAGTAGGTAGGACGGCGTCCCTGTATTGAAAATTTTGCGGAGAAGATTCGCAGCAAAATACTCTGCACGCACCGTTGTAGTCAGCCAGCCAAGCTCACGCCTATAGGAAGTTAGATGCTCCCACCGTTTTAAGCCATAGATATATCGAATACCTGAGTTGACAAGTTTCTGAAGTCTGGAGTTAACATCGTTAGAGAAATTGTTATATACAAGGCAACAGTAGTCAATCACAGGAAAAAGAAGTGTTTGAATTAGTTGCTTACGCAAACGTAGGTTGGTGCTTTTCCTGAAATAATAGAGACGGTACATAAGAGCACGTACTCGGCGGCAGATATGCGCAATATGCTCATTCCAGTTAAGCTTTGAGTCGAGCACCACACCCAGATTGCGTAGTGAAGATTCCTAGACGACAGGGGTGCCACCAATAATAATAAAGCTTCTGGCTACAGATGGGAGAGAGTTAATATAGTAAGGAAACACTAAGACCATGGCTTTCGTCTTATTAACATTAAGTCTAAGTTTATTCAGAGAGGCCCAGCTCATGATGCAGTCTGCGTTCGCGCTCATCTTAGTAGAGAAATTGTCAAGCTCGTCAAGGGGACAGCTGATAGCTTTAGCTCGAGAAACGATGAAGAGTTTCCATTGCTGTCAACGACCGCTTGCTGACGACCAACCAGATACGACGCTAT
>JAWWEQ010051375.1:0-10260 GCA_035583055.1 Torymus tubicola | reverse complement strand
TAGATTTTTAAATTCTTTTTCTTGGATATTGTCTGTAGATATGTTTAACTCGTTTAGATGTTCTTTTATTTGTAAGGTGAGGGGTTTGTGTGTTTTTGGCAGATTTTCATAGTTCAGTTTACTATTTGTCGGGAAGATCATCTCATATAATGGGCTATCTGACGTTTTTCTTATTTTATGGGCATAGTTTAGTAATAGTTTTAGTCTTCTGTATTTTAATGGGAGCATATGGCTCTCTGCTAGGATGGTATTTGTTGGGCTGGTATGATAGGCTCCGATTGCTATTTTTAGGCTTTTATTTTGAATTGGGTTTAGTATTTCTGTTGAGTTTGACGTGTTATATATAATTGAACCGTAGTCTATTTTTGGGAGTATGAATGATTTATATGCATTTAGTAGTATTCTTTCGTCTGCGCCCGTTTTTTGCGGCTAGGATCTTTAGTAGTTACATTTTTTGATTGCACTTTGCTTTAAGATCTTCAATGTGGCTTTTCCATGTTAGTTTATTGTCTAAGATGAGGCCTAATATTTTGATTTAGTTTACTTGGTTTAGGTAGGTATTGTTTAAAGCTTGCGTCACACTTTGTTTAATTTTTTTGTGGAGATTATATATTGTGTGTTTTGAGGTGAAAATTTAAAACCAGTGTGTTCTGTCCATGTTTGTAAGTTGTTGAGAGAGTTTTGGAGTAGATTTTGCGTTATTTGAAGTGTTTTTCCAGAACAGAATAGCGTATAATTGTCTGCGAATAAGCAGCCTTTTACTGGAGTGGTGATATTTGTTGTGATATCATTTATTGCGATTAGAAATAATGTAACGCTTAAAACTGACCCTTGCGGCACTCCATTTTCTATTTTGAATTTTTCTGACAGGATATTATTTGCCTTTACGCGTATGAATCGTTCCTTCAGAAAATTTTTTATAAAGTTGGTTAGGTTTCCTTTTGTTGTTATTTGTTCTAGTATTTTTTTAACTCTGTTCCGCCAGACCATGTCATAAGCTTTTTCTAGGCCCATTGATATAGCTATGAGATGATGTTTTTTAGAAAAGGCTTCTAGGATTGCAGTTTGGAGCGTGGCCAGATAATCTATTGTGGAGCCATTTTTTCTAAATCCACTTTGTGTTAGGGTGAAAAATTTTATTTTTTCTAAATAATTTTTGAGTCTGTTGTTTATAACTTTTTCAAATATTATATATTACATGTGAGGGATATTGGTCGATAGTTTTTTGCTCTTGTTTTATCCTTACCAGGTTTTGGAATTGGAATTACGGTGGCTTCTTTCCATATGTTCGGGAAAATGTCGTTTTTCCAGATCAAGTTGTATATTTTTGTTAGGTATTCAATTCCTTTTTGTGGTAGTTTTTTTAAGAGTATGTTAGGTACTTCGTCTGGGCCTGGGTTGGAATTTTTACATGTTTTTAATACTTTGTATATTTCTGCGTATCCGATGTTTGTGCGTAATAACGAGCATTCTTGTAATGGATTGTACTTGTTTATTATGTTTTCTGTTCCTGTTTTCTTATTTTTTAGAAATTCTTTGTTGTAGTTCTCGTCACTTGAGTTTTGGACGAATGCTTGGGCTAGTTCATTTGCTATTTTTTCTGGTTTTGATATTATTTCATTTTGATCGTCTAATAGGGTTGTAATTTTGGTATTGGCCTTCTTTCCTGCTATTGTTTGTATTTTTTTATTTACAATTTCGAATGGAGTGTTGGCGTTTAGTGCTTTTGTAGTTTCGGTCCAATAATTTTGTTTAGCCTCTTTAAATGTATGTCGGCATATTGCTCGATGTTTGTTGTACTGTATCTTGTTCTCAATAGTTTTGTGTTTTTTGTAAATATTAAAGGCGTGTTTTGATTTTTTTAGAGTTGTCGTGCATTTCTCATTCCACCATGGTACTTGGTTTTTTGTTGTTATTTGTTTTTTTTGGGCATGCTATTGCTGCAGCATCTTTTATGATTTGTGTAAAGGTTGACAGTATTTTGTTAATTTCATCTTTATTTTCGTTGCAGGGTTGTATCTCTTGGGATTCGATTTTATTTACTATTTCTTGTCGGTATATTTTCCAGTCTGCTTTATGATAGTTATATTGGGTGCCTCTTGGTGGTGTTAGTATTTCTTCACCTTCTATCGTAAGTATAATGGGGTAGTGATCGCTGTCGTAGAGATGATTTGAGACTTGCCATTGTATTTTATCGACGATATTTGTTGAACTGATGGAAAGGTCATTTGCACTTTCAGTGGCATTTGCTGAGTTGAAGTGTGTATTTTCGCCTGTGTTTAGTAGTGTTAGGTTTGGGTGTTCCAAGAATTTTACCGTTATTTTTCCCCTTACGTCGGTTTTATTTGAGCCCCATAGAATGATGTGGCTATTGAAGTCGCCTAAAATTATGAATGGTTCGGGTAGTTGTTATTTGGTCCCCTAAGTCTTGAAGGGTGAGGGTTTAGCTGTTTGGTAGGTAGACGTTGCATATGAATATTTTTTTCCCTGGTAACGAGATTATTATTGCAGTTGCTTCTAATGATGTGGTTAATTTGAGTTTGGTGAAATTTATGTCATTTTTTGTATAGATTGTTACGCCTCCGCTTGCATGATTTGTACTTTGATTTTTGAAGGTGTGGGAGTATCCTCTTATCTCGACACATGAATTCTTTTTAAAGTTTGTTTCTTGCAGAACCAATATATCTGGCTGCCTTGTTTTTATTAATCTTTGTAAATTGCTTAATCTAGTGAACTAGCCGTTTATATTCCATTGAATGATATATTTTAATGTGTTTCTATCTGTATTTTTTATTGGGTATTATTTATATTTCTTCGGGTGTGTCACTTTCAATTTTTTTTACAATTCTACACGGAGAAAAAACTGGTTCGATTTTTGCAAGCAACTGCCGGACCTATTTTCATTGTAAACGTCCCTTGCTATGTTCGCAACGGACGACTTGCGGTAGTGGCAGCACTACGCAGTTTGGAAAATTCTCAACTGCGTGGGCAAATGACGCAACAAGCGTCTACTGTTATTCGCGTAACTGACCTCCCGTTTTCGAAGGTGACTTCATGCGACGGTGACGGGTTTCACTGCGACTTTTGTTTTGCGACACCACATTCCATGATATGCTCACTTTTATTGCTCAGCAATTATCATCATTGCACAAAGTAATTTCGAATTGTAAAAAATCTGATTTACTTATTAATCTAGAGTTATTGCCTCGCTTTCCACCATGTACATACATTAAAAAAGAAGATAATAAATACACAATAACTCGTTATGATTTATAAAAATATTATCATTTTCATTTATTATCATATTCATTAATAATAAATACAATATAATTAAATAAATGGGCATAATAATAAGGTTTGTTATGCAGACAATTACTATATTTCACTACAACTCGAAGAGTATATGTTAACTACATACACAGTGAGCCCTATACGTGGCTATTAATCGCAAGCGAGACTTGCTTATTTGGACGGTCACCCCTTGGAAAATATGCACGGCTCACTTTCGTAAAATGGTAGCGCCACTCTCGTAATTCCCATGCATTGCTTGCATTCATAGCAACAGTTAACTTCTATTTTACCTTCATTTATCTATCTATTTTTACATGAAATATCTCTTAGAATTATCGCAACAGATGCTGCTAAGTTAGCATGGAAAACGAAGCCATTTTTTCAAGAAGAGCCCTTGCGTAAAATCATGCCATCTTGACTAACGAAAATCGAATCAGATTTTTCTCCGTGTAGTGAATCGTCTTTTCGTATTTGAGTCTGGGAGGTAGACGTATAGATGTCTCATAATGTCGGCTATATCTTGTGGATTTTCTGTGTATTCACATGCAACTTCGTAAGCATATGGATTTGAGTGGGTTTTGTCTAAGGAGCTTTTAAATTTTAGATAATTCAGTGGGTATGCTGAGTTCGGGTCATCTAGTCTAAATTTGAGTGGTTCTAGCATTTCCTCTAATTCGGTTAAATTTTCTTCTTCTGTAGTTATTTTTTTTTTAATTTCTTTGTTTGTTTGGTTATTTGTTTAGTTTTCTTAATTTGTTTTTTGGTGTATTTTTGCGATGATAAAGAATCTAGACTAGTGTTGGAGCTGGAAAGTTCGTTATTTATGTTAGTTGTAGTTGTGGTGGTTGATATTGTTCTTTTTTGTCTGGCTATCATGTTTAGTGCTTTGCTCATTTCAGTGGGTTTTACTATTTGGGAATCATTTTCGTGATATTCCATATGAGTTTCATTTTTATTTGGGGAGTTGTTTGTTCTTATTGAGTTTTCTATTTCATTTTGTTTATCTTTGTCGGTTTGGATTTTGTTTGAATATATAGTTAGTGGCTTATCGTTGTGTTGTTGTGCCTCCGTTTGTTTACTGTTTGTAAGATCTATATTGTTTATACTGTCCTGGCTACTGGGTCTATATGTGTGTTCGTTACTTTGTTGATTATCATTGATTATCTGTGGGCATTGTTTTGCTGCGTGGCCTGATTCCTTGCATATAAAGCAAGTCATGGATTCTGCCGATACAAAAACTCGGGAGCTTTTTCCCTCGTAAAGCACTAGAAAAGATTCGGGGATTTTATCTACACTGTTAGAAAACTTCCATATATATAGATATACTGTGTTTACATTTTGAGTTTCCAAATGTACACATTGTATATCTATATATATGGAAGTTTTCTGACAGTGTATATATTCGGGATGTATGTATACTTGCCTTCTGAAACTGACTATATGGGCACATCCCGGTACTGATACTCCTGCTTTTATAAAGGATATTTTCGATTCGATTTTGATTTGAAGGCTCCTCAGTGTGCTTTCTAATACTGTATGTGGGATGGAAGGTTTTACGTTAGACAGTATAATGTAAATACCATAACCTCTAATTCATCCTTCCTGTTCTTTCTTCCTTTCATCGGGTATCCTGGTCTGTCTTCCTTTTCTATCACTCGTCTCACCTCCCTTGCGTACACTGATTGCTCCATTTTTCCTATCCTTTCTTGCCTTTCGGTATCCTTTCCTCTTTGGCGCATCTCGTCCTCGATTTCCTCTCCGCTTTCTATCCGCCTCAGCGCTTCTCCCGTGGACCATCCCCTGCCTTTGAAGAATTCCTTTCTATTTTTCTCCTGCTCTGTTGTCTCCGTTCCTTTCCTTGTCATGTCCCAGCACTCCCCTTTCAACATTCCTTCTTTTGCCCTCGCTAGTTTCCTCTCGTATTTTATCGCTCTTCCGCTCATCCTGATTGCCATACTGCATCTCTTCGTCTCTTCATGCAATACGTGTCCTGGAATTGTCCTTTCCGCCTTCAACACCCATTTCATATATCTGTCTTAAATGGTCTCCACCTCCCTGCGTTCTTTCCACCTCCAGATTTCCGCCCCATATCCTACAATGCTTGCCACTAGCGCGTCAAATAACCTCATCCTTCTTGTCCAGTCCTCTTTAAACTTCCTCTCGCCAATGCTTCAAATCTTGCCTAGCGTAGCCTTTGCCTTGTTTGTCACCATTCTTATGTGCTCTGTGTCTCCGTTGTTCCCTTGCAATTTATACCCAAGGTACACCGCCTCTGTCACAACTTCTATCTCCTTTCCTTCCCATTGAAATTTCTCGTCCTTCTTTCTTCCTCCTCCTTTCCTGAACATCATGACTTTCGACTTCATAGCGTTAAGCTCCAGCCCTCTTCCTCCTTAGAAATTTACTTAGCCTCTTGATCATTTCTCTCATCCCTGTTGCGTTGCTCGATAGCAGTGTAATGTCGTCCGCATATGCCAGTGCGTAAAATTTTCTCCTTCTAATCATCACCCCTCCTATCACTTGCACAACTCTTTCTTTAAATCGGCTCGATGGACATCCTTGCCTCACTCCCTTCACTGTTTTAAATTCTCCTACTTTCTTGCCCTCGACCTCGATTACTACCTTCGTTTCTCTGTATATCTCTCTTATCCTGCTTGCTATTTCTTCCTTAACCCCTAACTCCTCTATGCACTTCCACCACTCCTCCCTTTTTATTTTGTCGAACGCTGCTTTCATGTCTGCTAACATTATGAAAACTTCCCCTTTTTCTTTAGCTATCTCCTTTCCCACCGCTTTTTTCAGCATATAAATAGCATCTATCGTGCCTCTCCCCTTTCTAAACCCAATCCAAATGGCGTGTCGTCCAGCAAATCTTCTTCTTTCCGCTGCTTTTCTTGGCGTCTCTGCAATCTGGCACGCTCGATGGATACTCTGTTAACAAAATTAACTTTTAACAGCCCGATCTCCAAACTGTTAGAACATGGAACTCTTTAGCATCTGACATCAGGGCTATAGAGATATGCTTCTTTTGAAACTGCAATTAATAAACATTGTCTGAAGTTTTATCGAATTTCAATGCAGCAAAATGGTGGTATTTGAAAAAAAGGAATCGACAAATTGTCTAGTTCTGAAAATTGATCTGGAAAGCTCTCGTCCTCTAATTTCCTTCTCTCTTTTCCAAATTTGATATTGAGTTGTTAGTTATGAAATTATTTGGATTAAACTAGAGCTATTTTCAATTATTTTTTAAATATCTAATTATTTTCAGAAAAATATCGTTTAAATCGATCTTGTTTTAGTTTTTTTTTACATTCAGAAAGCGCCAAAAAAAAACTAGACAAAATTTATCCCGTAAGTGTTTTCAACAAAATTTTTTAATTTTTTTGTTAACGTAAAAGGGAAATAAATTGCGGAATAGATCATATAATACTGACATACTTACGCCAATAGACGAAAAAATATTTCCGTCTCCATCTATATAGTATTTAAAAAATTTGTTGAATCTCTTTATAGGTTTCTGTTTGTTGAAAAAAAGAATGTTTGCGCAATAGTAGTCCCTCGTTGAAATCTCGGCGACGTAGCACCATTTCTAACGCTTCATCGAGATAATATCTTTCTTAACGCTGTGACAATATAGCACCTTCTTTCCCTAAGTCAACAAAATATCATTACATGTTTACACTGATTTCAATAAATAAACATAAGAAACAAGCAAAAATTATGAAATGAAAATAATGCTTTTTTACAACATCATTTATGATGGCCTGACATCTCATTCTGAGGGACGAAAAAGTACCATTGACGAAGATAATAGTATGCAGAGATAGCGAATTGGTTAAATCCAAGAGTACAAAGTAGAAGAAAATGTTTACACAAGAAGTAATAAGATAGATAGAAAAAAAAACTAACACTAGATAAAGAGAAGAAGGAGAATCAACCGCTATACTGTGATCTCTTTAGATGTCAGAACATAAAAACAGATTTCGCAGAGCAGTGGTGAGTATATGTGTGGAACTAGAGTGACTAAGTTAAGGTTCATACCACTTTATTACGTTCAAAAAATTGATTTCTTTTTTGACGGAATTCGAAAGGAAAACATATAATAAATGCTGTGTAAAAATTTTAAAACGATTCGATCACTGCAAGTGTGTGTTTTGTGGATTTCAGTTTGGCGCACTCCACCCATAACAGTAATAAGCAAATATGCTTATTATTGTTATGATTTTTGGTTTTGTATACATAGTCAACTGTTCCTGTTGTATACCAAACTGGTATACTTAGCTGTTATTATTAATTGAAAATTATCAGAACGATAGTTATGTTTTGAATTTCGGAGCAAAAGTATTCTACTATGAATGCGTTATTCGAACAAAGTGGATAAAAAATTAACAAAAGAGTAAAAGTAAAAGTATTTAAAAAAAAGAAAGTTCCAAGGCAATAGATACAATGATGAGGTGAATACCGATTATACGAACAAGTCGCCAGACAACTGCGACAATCCAGTGATATCAGCTTCGATGTCCAGTGTCATGACATAATGTGGTATTATTTATTATCACATAACAAAGATATAAAATTTAGAGATGATTTATTAGAAAGATGCTTAGGTGGCAACAGGCAAAACAATAATGAAAGCCTTAACATGTGCGTATGGACGATGGTACCTAAGCATGTATACACGGGCAGAAAAACAGTTGAAATTGCAACCAAAGTAGCAGCATGCATATTAAATGAAGGATTAACGTCAATTTTGAAAATAATGGAGGTCATGGGCATCGAAATTGGATCAAGAGTCTTTCAACAAGCTATACAGCGCGACGCTGAGCGCTTCCGCGCGGCGACGTACCACAGTTCCGGTGCTACACAAGAAGGCAGAGCAAGCACGAAAGAGGCCCGGATGAACGAGAATGACTTCTATGAAGAAACTGAAGGACTCCTTATTCTGCGATTTAAAGAAAAAAAAAACTTTAAACGTTTTCTTCTCAAAATCACTTTCTTTCTGTTGGCAGACACGATTTTCCAAAAAGTATTTAACCGACCATTTCCGAATTTTTACCACGTTTTTGTCACATGTATGACTATTGCCGGAACTAAGATTATGTCAAAATTTTAATTCTAACTATATTTTTCAACTGAAAAAAAAAGAAAAAAACACGATTTTTTGAAAAATTTTTGTTGAACAACCGTCATTTTGCTATTTTTCCATGAAACTTAATTATCCGAGTTCTAGCGATATCTACAACTTTTTCTGAATTCTGTATTTCAGATGATTTCTCGCTTTACAATCATGTCCGACATCAATATCCGTTTTTGGGAGACGCTCAACGGTTGTTACAGTTGTATATAAATAAACAATGTAAAATTAAAAAAAAGAAAATGGTCGTATACTTTAAGGTGCCTTTATTGAACTTAAAAAGATTCATACCGATATCTATTGTAGAAACTATAAAAAAAAAATTCATAACTATAGTTTCAATTTTAAGTGTGTAAAGAGGTATGAACCCTTAAAGAGCACTAACTAGCTTAAAATTTACGAGTGCACAAGAAAAAAAAACGGATGCCGCGCAGAATTGAACGCATTCGCGACGTATTAACGATATATTGAATATTCGTATCTGCAATGTATTCAATGGGAAAACGATTTCTAGTGTATCTAAAATATCGGGCTAAAGCGCATCATTCTACATTTTGCCCATATATTGGTCAGTAGCATACATTTTTTTTTTAATTGTAGCAAGCAATATTCTTGATATCTTTCTATATATGGCGAATATATTTCCAATAAATATTACAAATGTAATATTACACAGCCCCACAAAAAAGTGAAAATCCCTAAAGTAACGACTCCGGTAGATATATGTTTTTGGGGTCACTGATTTTGAATCTGGGGTCCGTTTGATTCAATTGGCTCTTGAAGATCATTTCAAGGTCAAAAATCGAAAATTATTTAAGCAGAAAAAACACGGTAGATTTATGTTTTTAAGGTCGCTTAATGCGAATCCCGGGTCTGTTGGACTCAAGGAGGTCATTTGAAGGTAATTACAAAGTTAATCAAGCTCTCCGGCCAAGTCATCGACCAACAGCAATGGATGGCTGATGAGACTTCGCTACTCAAAAGATGGCAGTATATTAACTGCCATGAAATGAGAATCGGAGCGCTGCCGATCCGATCTCGGGCAATCAGAGGGAGACGCGATGATAGACTCTGTTATGCGGGTATCATGGCGCAAGAAACTAACAACCATGTATTGCAGATCTGCTCCCGCACCTATAAGGCACTCTCTTACCTCATGAGTCGTAATCTCGGACGGGAGGGATTCCAAGTTTAAGGGGGGAGGACACCTTTAAATTTCGAAAGAACCAATATTTTTTTAATTTGATTTTTCAATTCTTTATATTATTCGAAACTTGTAAAAAAGGTTTGAGTGAGATATTTGAAAAATGACCGGAGATATAAGAAAAAATGTCAATAAACTTCTATAAAAAAGTGCCACTAGTTTCTATACCAATTTAGGTCTTATCACGTAAACGTAAGCCACATCAAGAACCAATTACTTAGAACAAATTTTACGGTTAAGGAAAAAACAACTTAATATTTTAAAATGTTAATTTAAAATTTATAAAAATATTTTTTTAATTAATTTTTTAACAAAAAAATACTACGAAAAAGTGTTTTGATTAGATATCAAACTGAGAAAATACATTAACTGATTTAATGTTTATATATTTTATACATATGGGCAGTTCTCAGGCGAATCGAGAGGTCAAAATTTTGTTTCCTTTTAAAATCACCTAAATCGCTTCGTAACCATCCCATATGTTACCCTGAATTTTTTCAGATTTTTTTGATTTCTAGTTTTTTGGTGCAGAGGGTCAAAGTTGGTGATTTTAGGATTTTCTGCATTTTTGACCAATTTTGATTAATTTATAACTCCTCAGGGAAGCATTTTTCACGATAAACACAAGAGA
>JAWWEQ010051374.1:0-10263 GCA_035583055.1 Torymus tubicola | reverse complement strand
TGCCGACTGCCGGACAATAGGGTTTCTTTGACGTAGAACCCTTAGCTAACCCATAGGAAGAGTAGCGTAAATATAGATAACCTCACCCCGTTACATTACGTAACTTTCAAATAAGTATGGATATGGAAAATCTATTTTTTTTCCTATCAGAACAAAAGTACCAATTTCGCATAAGTGCATTCTAAAATGTAACATATTCTATTATATTAATCTGATAAAAATCCGACTTTTTTCACGTCTTCCCCTTTATTTGTTTTTCATGACTTCCCCTTTATGAACGTAACTTTCATCTTTCTTCTATTATACTAAGCAGATAAAAATCCGACTTCCCCTCTACGTACGTAACTTTCAATAAGTCATTATGAATATTGATATAGATATGGATATGGAAAATCTATTTTGTTCCTAGCAGTACGAAATTAACTAATTCGCATAATTCCATTCTAAAATGTAACATCTTCTATTATATTAAGCAGATAAAAATCCGACTTTTTTCACGACTTCCCTTTTAAATACGTAACTTTCAATAAGTCATTATAGTTATGAATTATTGAAATAAAATACAATAAAATATATAGCTGTGATTAAAATATTCAAAAGATCACAAGAAACATACATAAAAAAAGGAAAATAGTAATTCAAAACGTATTCCAATATTACAAAAGCAAATTATATAAAGAAAAATCAAAAATCTTTAATGTATTGAATATATGAAGAAAAGTATTAATTACCACAAGAAAAATTAAATGCTGATTATAAAATAATCTTTAAGTAAAAAGTAATAAATATGCAACATAAGAGTTATTCCAACTAGAGGTACAGCTACAGCTCTTAATCTTTCGGATTATTAATCTTTCATGATAATTGGTCTCACTGAATAACTATCTGGATGTAGCCTCTTCCAATAGCTATCTGGATTTAACAATAATTACTGCTACAAATCCGAAAAAGAAATTTTCAGAAAGTATCTATGCGTTTAAGAAATTTAATTTTTATTCAAATAATTTATACTCATCTAATATCCAATTAGTTGAAGTTTTGGGCGAAGATAAGGATTAACTTTATTTGAGTGAATGTCTAATGTCTATGTCAATGAAACTAACCTCCAACAAATCCAAAATAAAAACATGTGGGCGCACAGAGCAGCTGACACTGACAGCTGAAGCTGCGAGGGAGCGTTCATGGCGCATGTCAATCTTTCGTGGCGCCTTGCAGCGGCGTCTTTCACACTTTTTACCAGCTGAGCGTGCAATTTGCGTTCGCGAATCGCATTTAAAATTTTTGTATGTGTTTAACCGAAACGCTTTTTTCGTAGTATTTTTTCGTTAAAACATTAATTAAAAACTTATTTTTTTAAATATTAAATTAATATTTTAAAATATTAAGTTTTTTTTTCTTTAACTGTAAAATTGGTTGTAAGAAATTGGTTCTTGATGTGGCTTACGTTTACGTGATAAAATCCAAATCGGTAGAAATTGAGGGCACGTTCCTATAGAAGTTTATTAATATTTTTCTTATATCTTCGGGAATTTTTGAAATATGTCACTGCAACTTTTTTACAAGTTTAGAATAATCGTAGAATCGAGAAATGAAATAAAAAAAATATTGATTTGTTCCAAATTTATAGGTGTAAGGCCGCCTTAAGGCCTAATAGCCCCTCGGGTCATAAATACCTGAAAAAATGATGTAAAGTATGTAAAATAAAGATGTAAAATAAAGATATATAAAAACTATAAATATAACTCATTTTTTACAATATAATTTAAGATACAGACCATCCAAAAAAACCATCCAATATTTAAAAAAATGCTGCTTATATTAAATGCAGAATAAGTATTAGGCCTGATACATTTAATGCATTTTTATTGGGCCATAGATTATTTCAACAATGGATCGTAGACAGTTACGTTAAAGTAGAAAGAGATCAAATTGAATCAAGATTTAGTTGATCATTTAAATCATACTGCAAATAATGAGAATTGTCAAGTAGGTGAAATGGTTATATTGCCATCGACATTCGTTGATTCTCCTAGGTATATGATGCAAAATTATCAAGATTCTATGGCTATAGTTCGTAGAAAGGGGAAGCCTGATTTGTTTATTACGATGACCTGTAACCCTAATTAAAGGGAAATTCGAGATAATCTGCTATTAGGACAACAGGCATCAGATCGTCCTGATATTTGTGTCCGAGATTTTCACTTAAAGAAAGAACATTTATTGTCTTTAATAAATCAAGAAAAGTATTTTGGTGCTGTAGTAGCTCATGTACATTTTGTGAAATTTCACATGCGACGTTTACCACACGCCCATTTTTTGGTCATCTTAAAGGAAGGATACAAGTCGACAACAGTTGAAGATATAGACAAATATATTTCTGCTGAAATTCTTGACCATGAGAATGATTATATATTGTACAATATTATTGTTTAGAATATGATACATGGTCCCTGTGATAGCAGATACATTGTTAAGGATAAATGTTCTAAGCATTATCCAGCAGAATTTCGAGATGAAACTGTTATATCATCTGATGGTTATCCGTATTATAGACGAAAAAATAATGGATGAACAATAATACTTCATAATCAAATAGTAAAAAATCGTTGCGCAGTACCATATTGTCATATTCACGTTGAAGTAGTACAAACATAACATTTGAAGAAACCGGTAATGAGAGAATAATCAATCATCATCAAATTCGTTCTTACATAGAGACTCGATATGTTAGTCCGGTTGAAGAATATTATCGCATTCTTAGTAAACAATTGCAAAATAAAAGTCATAGTATCATACGATTATCAGTTCATTTGCGCGAACAACAATCCGTTGTAATCGATGATATAAATAATGAAATTGTAGTAGAAGCATCATTAAATCGTATGAGTACGTTATTGGTTTACTTTAAATTAAACAAACAAGATCATACGGCTAGACCATATACTTATACTGAAATTCGTGCTCATTATGTTTATAAACAATACAAAGAAAATGGTAATAAAGTATATAGGTGGTATAAGCGTAAATCTGATTTCAACTGTATTTGGCGTATGTACTCGGTATCTCTATGCCATATTGAATTATTTCGATTGAGATTGTTGTTATTACATAGTAGAGGTACAATAAATTTTAAAGACTTGAAGTTGACAAATGGTAGTATGAAACTTGCTCTGAAGCTTCCTTAGCTTTAGGCCTTATAGAAAATAATGAGGAATGGAGTCGAGCCATGCAAGAAGCTGTAAATTGGATGATGCCATGTAGTCTTCGTTATTTACTTGTCCGTATCATAATCCATTGCCAGCCTATTCATCCAGAACAATTGTGGGGAAATTTCAAGGATGGATTATCAGAAGATTTTATGCATTTATATCATGATCTTAGTAGAGCTGATAATAAGGCTTATACTTTCATTTGTGAAATACTGATTTTGAAAGGTAATTCTATTTTAAATTTTCTATCAGTGCCTGAATGAAAAGTTGATAATAATATTGGCGATTATTGCAATGATTCCAATTACCATTATGGACGCGTAGGTAACTAACAATATAACCAATTGAATGTCGAACAAAAAGAAATTGTTGATATACTTATGCGAGTATTTACTACTATTAATTACAATAGATGAAAATGTTTCTATATTGATGGTGCAGAAGTTCTGGAAAAACTATTGTTTTAACGATATACAATCGATTAATCTATTAAAGAGTCAAAGCAAAAATGTATGTTGTATGGTGATTACTGGAATTACTGCAACGCTGTTACCGACGGGAAAAACTATTCATAAAGTGTTAGGATTACCTGTACCACTATTATCAGATTCTACATCAAATATTTCTGTACATACAAAAGAAGGTAAATTTTTACGGGAAACATATGTTTTTATGTGGGATGAGGCACCGATGGCTCCACGGTACGCTCTGGAAATAATAGATAGGACGTTGAAAGATATAATAAATAACAATTTATTATCTGGCGACAATTGTAATTTTACGTGGTGATTTTCGTCAATTGTTGCCAGTATTACCTCGAGCAAATCGAAGTGAATAAATTAATCTGTCAATAAAAAATAATTTATTATGGAATTCATTTAGGAAATTCAAGTTGTGTCAAAACATGAGAATAAATGATGAAGATATCGCATTTCCGAGATTCTTTCTGAAAATAAGAGATGGAGATTTAAACGATGATGATAATAATATTAGCATTCCTGAACGTTGCGTAATAAGAAATACTAATTTTATTGATTTTACTTATGGAGATTTAAAGGAAATCATCTTTATGATGAAGTTCATCATTAATATTGTCGCCACGTAATGCTGATGTGAATGAAATTAATAAAATGATAGATTCATTATTAGATAGTCATAATCAGCGAATGTATACAAGCGTTGATTCAGCAGATAATGGTTTGATGAGATAATTGGTTTTACCCGAATATTTAAACTCTTTAAACCCTCAAAGTTTACCTCCCTATAAATTACATTTAAGAATAAATTGCATTGTTATTCTCATTAGAAATATAAGTATAAATGAGAATTTATGTAATGGAACTCTATCAAGAATATTAGATTTAACGGATAATTTATTGAAATGCAAAATTGTAACAGGCGATAAAGCTGGAGACATTGTGTATATAAATCGTATCACATTAAATTCAGACAATGACTTTCCTTTTACTTTTAAAAGAAGACAGTTTCCTGTCAGACATGCTTTCGCCAAGACTATTAACAAAACTCAAGGTGAAATTTTCTGTAATGTATTTATTGATTTGCAGAAAAATGTTTTTACTCATGCGTAATTATACGTAGCTATTTTTCGAGTTCTAGTCTACATATAAAATATATCGAAAGTCGTACTTGCAACTGATTCATATAAAGGGTCAATTCTTCTTGCATTTTCATATCATGTTATATTTTTTAAGGTTCATAGTTTAAAGTTCGTTCAATAATGTTAGAGTTCAATACCTGTATTTGATATCTAAAATTGAATATTATTGCAATATTGTATTAATGTTATTATTTACAAAATATTTTTCAATAGTTTGTAGAGTTAATAAATCAGTATCCATGTGTTATTTATTAAATATTTATAATAATTAAGGAAAGTATGAGTATAAGCTAAAGAATTTATCAAGTAATAAAAATATTATTTTTTATGTTTTATTTTTGTTATGAATTACATTCAAGGAGAAACTGTTCTGTTATGCTAATACGGATATCTACACTCGCAGATGGTCTCAGCCCGTTGGGTGAAGTTTACCGGCGAATAAAGGGCCTTACTTTTGAAATAATCCTTTTCTTTTTTATTCCAAAACACTGTCGGGGTACAAGGTTTGTTCTTGCCGCGAATTTCATATAGTACGTGGATATCTAAATCGACGCGGATTTCTACTTCAATCCAAGTGTAATCCATGCTATTCTATGTGGAAATCCAGGCAGATATCCATGTTATTAATCCATGTGGAAATCCTCCTGGAGGTTTTGAATATGACGGAAATTTCAATCAATACGAAAATTTACGAGGATTTTTTACATGGATATTCACATAGATCACCATTGTTAATAAAAGGGAAAATCCACGTGGATTGCTGACATGGATATCCACGTAAATCAACCTCGCGGATTTTCACGTGGAGTCCATGTCATTCAGATAGATATCCAAATGGAAATCCAGGTGGATATTTTCAATAGGGTTTGGTTGGCAACCATGTGGAATTTTTTGAAGGATATCCACGAGGATTTCCACATACTCGATATGGAATCCATTACATCCACGCCAAAATCTTCGTGGAACTCCACGTAGATAATCCATGTGGAAATCCGTGTGGATATTTTCAACAGGGAAATACAAATATTCATGAGGGATTGTGTAATGAAACAAGATTGAGAATTTTTGATTAAGCTAAAAATTTATTGAAGTGTAAGATCTAAACGTGGTACAGCAAGAGATATTATATTTTTAAATTGATTAGATTCTAAAGCAGAGCGCTTCTACATCTTTTGTTTTGAATAAGCTTGGAACTGTATCAATTGCTTAGTCGGTAATGATACGGCAAAAGCACCCCCTTAAATTACCAAAAAGTATTATTAGTTTTAGTTTAATATTATACGAAATTTGTCAATGTATTTACATTACATTTCGTAATTTTGTAGAAAATTAATATTATATTTTTTATAACTGAAGTCGTAAGAATACAAATGAATATTACACTTTTCATAATTTTTTTTTGTGTTTGACGTTTTTAATTAGTTTACTCAACTAGCTCCTCTTATTCTTTCTTTGTATTATATGTATTCGTTAAAAAATTGTTTGAGTAACAGCATGAACATTCGAATTATGAAGTACACTTATATTCGATTAAAGACATACAGTTATGTGATATTAATTCACATCGCACCCGTGCTAGAGCCCACTCCACTATCAACTTTTACCATTCCAAATCGGCACTCAATATCCTAACTTTCCTTGAATCCCACTTTGTTATCCACCTTTTCCATAGTAATTTATTTTTAATCTTAAACGCATTTATGTTGTACACTTGAATAATATTTTGATTGTTCATTTATTTAGTCATTTATTTGTTTCATGATATTATATAATTTGTAATTGGTTAAATGTAAAATGTTTATCTTCAATACTATTATAATATTTTTGTCATAATATCCGTTAAGAATGATAAGAAACAAATGGGGCGCGCGAAGCGCTCCTGATGATGCCTAGTCTTCATATAAAATATATCGAAAGTCCAAAAAATGGTGGCATAAATTGTTTTGGAATTTCATTGATCTAACTATTGCGAATTCTTTATCATATTCTCGAAAATAAACTGTAATAATCCTGGGACGTTGACAAAATTTAGACTGGTCCTAATAGATCAATTAGTTTCTCGTAAATTCCAACTAAAAAAGCAAGAAAGCGTCAACCTTTACTTACCAATCTTCACAACCTGCAAGTTCCTGTTGAAGAAAGGCGTTGTCTGTCTCCTCATATGCCAACACATATCGATGGTTACAGACAATGCGCGCTTTGCAGTGCAAAAACAAGTGATCAGCGAACTCAATGGTGGTGTAACACATGTGACGTACCATTATGTTTACAAGCGGATAGAAATTGCTTCCTTAAGTATAATTCATAAAAGATATGAAACAATTAGAAGAGATGTCAAAACTTAAAAATTCAAAATTTAAAAATATTTAATAATATTAAAACAAAAAAAAATGAAAATTGTAAAGGCTAACAAAAAAATAAAAACAAAAAAAATCAAAATTATAAAATAATAAAAATATGAAAAAATTGAATTAACTGCAAATATTATATAGCTGTCAAATAGGTCATTTGAAGTAAAGGGCCGCCTTCATATAGATCCGCCATTTTGATATTTCAGTGTACGAGTTCCGATTCGGGATCAGAAACCACAAAATCCCCTACATTTTAATTAAAAAAAAATCCAAATAAATTTTAAAATTTTGGCCGCCATCTTGGATCCGCCATTTTGAATTTTCAAAATCTAAGTATAAATTCGCGATGAGCGACCTGATATACCACAATACTATAATCCTATGATCATGAAACTACAAAAAACCTTGGTTGAATCCAATAAAAACTACTTTAAAAACGTAAAAACTAATGAAAGAAAAGCATTCCTCAAAGAAGGAAAATCGTTTCCAGATTATTCACAATGAATCACGTTAGGCAACCTCACACCATATCGTCGCTCTGGATTAAAAGGGAGCTATCTCAACGTCCGCATCAAAAAGCGGTCTACTCGGCGTCCGCTTCAAAAAGGAGCCATCTCATATGCGATTTTTTTCTTGAAATTTAGATTAGCAACACCATTGAATAAGAAAATGTATCAAACAAAAACAATTAGATGAGAAAGTTTTCGCATATTAATCGCATATTAATACATTTATAGACTGTACATTGATTATTAAATATGTTATGTATATTTTATGTAAATTTTTTCTTTTTACCATAGCTTATAAAAAAACATTTGAGCTTTTACTTATAGAAATACAGGTTTGCTAAGAAATATTATTTAAATGTTTAAAAAAAATTTGCTTGTGTGATAAATAGATGTATACAAAAAATGACTAGAAGTAAAACCATACTCATATATAAACTGGCTAATTTTTTCTCTTCCGTTAAATACAAATTAAGTTTTCACATTTAATATTTTGTGCTAAATATGTTTACGTTAAAATATATATATAGCATATTTTATAATCAATGTACAGTCTACAAATTCAAGGTGTCCGATTTTAATTGTCCACCGTCAAAAATTGGGAGA
The DNA here is from genome assembly GCA_035583055.1 of Torymus tubicola. NCBI lineage: Eukaryota > Metazoa > Arthropoda > Insecta > Hymenoptera > Torymidae > Torymus > Torymus tubicola. Next base: position 1,973 of record JAWWEQ010051374.1, on the reverse strand, counting down.
AAATGTACTCGGAGAAAAAAATGATAAATACAAAAGTTTTAGAGTTCAAAGGGGGGCACCTAATGGTACCAACAACTTTAACCTTGAACAGGATTTTCAAGGTCATTTCAAGGTTAAAGTGGTTTTTTTAATGGGAACTGTTATTTTTGACCCCAAAATAGAAAGAGCAGAAAATTTTACGTTCAGGTAAGTACTCTCACATGGGTTAAAAAGTTTCCGTTTCTGGGATCAAAAATAGCAGTTCCCATTAAAAAAAAACCACTTTGACCTTGAAATAACCTTGAAAATTGCATTCAAGGTCAAAGTCTTTGGTATCATTAGGTGGCCCCCTTTGAACCCTAAAACTTTTGTATTTATCATCATTTTTTCTCCGAGTGCATCTTCTGCCAATTTATGGCGGTGGGCGATTAAAATGGGACACCTTGTATATTAATATGCGATTCATAAGAGAAAACTTTCTCATCTAATTTTTTATGTTTGATACATTCCTCTATTCAATGGTGTTGCCAACATAAATTTCGAGAAAAAAAATTGCGTATGAGATGGCTTCTTTTTGAAGCTGGCGCTGATATAGCTGCCTTTTAATCCAGAGCGATACGTTTTTTATGTATTTTTTCATGCTGGATCTGAATTTCGATGGTGGATTATTGAAAAAATACATAAAAAAACATAAGATGTCAGGTTGCCTTTTGAAAAGGCTACAGGAACCTCGCTGGCTCCTGAACTACAAACTAATTTATTGATTCCTTTTATTAAATTGAAATCCGATTAAAATATTTCGACCCTATGATTAAAAAAAAGGTAATATAAATTTTGAGAAAATCGAAAATTCGAGAGAAAGAACGCATCGGACAAATGAAAAGATAAGAAAAGAGAATTTGACAAGCCATCACACAAAAAGAAACAAAAAAACTGTTCGTTTTGGTTAAAATCGACCAAGCATAAGCTGAGATCCATGCGTATATGCGCGAGCACACGCACACATATCCATACAGATATTGTTCAAAAACCATGTATTTCAATTCCTAAAACCTCGGAAAACAATAATATACAGAATTTGTTTGAGGCTTTCGCGGTGGTCTTTTTTAACTTCAGTTATGTTGAATGTTTTGCGGAATTCATCGGCGTGAAGAATTATAACATCTTTTTACAACAGCTAAAAATTACTATGACAAAGCTTCCTCTAGAAACAACAGTTTTAATTGAACCTATTTTAGATTTTTATAGATTTATCACTAAATTATTATCGTTGTATGATCTATAGTTTATTTCCAGTGAATCGGTCTAATGAGTAAATTTTTTACTTGTAAGAATTGATGATTTCTAAAACTTTTGGTTAAGGAAATCTCATAATACTCGTGAAATCAACACATAATTTTTTAAAAATATATAAACTAACTCAAAGTTTTTAACAATAGAAATAATTTTTGTTCTGAATGTAAAGTCATACTTAAATTATCATGATATTCTTTTAGCAATAAGCAAAAGAAAACGCTGATTATTTTTTAATTTAGGATTTCAGTTGTACGTCATGCTGATCGAGGTGTTTGAGGCTGAGAAGTCGAGACTTCGCTGGTACTACCTTGTGGCTTATGGTCTTCCACTCCTTGTGGTCGCAATTTCCTGCATCATTGATCCTGTTAGCTACGGTACAGACCGCTACTGTTGGCTTCGCACAGATAATTACTTCATATTCAGTTTCGTCGGTCCAGTCATACTTGTCATAATGGTATTTATTTTTGTTTTATTACGGGGACAAAGTAACATAAAAAAATGAAAAAGAAAAGCTATATTCAACATAAAATTTTGAGTCAATATTAAAATATTTCAATATTAAAATGTGATGTACATTTCTTTTATTACTCAGAAAAAATCTCACTAATGTCCATAGATTCATTAATTAATTTCCTAATGCTATAACTAAATAAAAGTATCACATTTGTTTCAAATTTTGCGAGATTGTGATCATTTTA
>JAWWEQ010051373.1:0-10265 GCA_035583055.1 Torymus tubicola | reverse complement strand
TATAAGTGTATATGTATACACTCAACGCGTCTCCTCTTTCACTCTCACCCTCTCAGGAAAAAGTTCTCTTGCAGGCCTCCCTACCCGTAATAGCAAGCCCTACAGCGCAGCTGTACAGCACACCCAGCTGGAAACTAAGGATCGTCGCAAGGTCCACGACCCTTCGGCTGACTTAAACAGACTCCCATTGCTAGTTCACTATTCTATGCGATGAAACGTAATCGCACTGACCCCCTTTCTATGCTCTGCATGTCGAAACTAGCCAGACGATGAGTCACGCATGACGCTAATTTTATTAATAATTAAAGAAAACCAGTTGATTCATTGTACTATCGACCCTTTAATGATTATCTCAATTATAACTTTACAAATTTAATGACTCTCTCCTAATATAAATGTAGTAAATAAATAAAATAGACAAATATTTCTTTACTCATAATGCAACGCTATGAAAAATCTCTATCAAACGTGAGTGACGATTAATTCCATTATTTTAGAAAGACAAATTTTGAAAATATTTTCCGAATATTTTATTACACTGAAATGACAATTGATCTATGAATTTTTCTAAGTTACTTAAGCATCGTCGGTCTTTACGGCAAATGTCATTAGCTGGTACTGCGTGATTGTCGGAATTCTTACCGCTCTCTTACACACTTGAAAGACTTATGGTTTTCAAAGGACTTTAAACAGTAGTATTTATTTATGATTTTATTACAATTTGGTATTTATGATGATATTTCGTAATCTACAATTAGTCGAAAATAAGTGCAGAATTCCAAATGTATAATGGCATTTAATCTCGCCTAATGTGCAGACCAGTTATTTAAATGTCAGTTTTTACGTAGATGGCTGTTAATATTTAACCATTTAAATTTTCGATATTTTCAGGATTCCGATTTGTGCAATTCTATTTCAATTTACGTAATAAAAAAGCTTTTAGCTGGATGTTAAAGAAATTTTCAATACCTGTATAATAAATTAGTTGCAGATAAAAATGTAGCGAAAATTTTGGCATACGAAATGGTTTATAAATCTTTAAAGGTTGAAGCAAGCTGGAAAAGACTAATACAGGGATTGAAAGTTAGTGAGAAGAATGGAGCAATATGCTAGTCGAAAAATTTAGTAGAAGTACGTTTGAGGCACAGAGAAATAGTCCGAGTTTTAAGCGGTAGAGAAAAAATACTCATTATAGAATTACTCATCAACAGTAAGACATACAGGTCTTTGCTTATTTGTGCTAGATGGCTTACCTCTAGAAACTGCGAAAAGCCAGAGGTATAGCCGGTTTATAATAGCACATCTTACCGTCAAATAATTTTATTTATTCAATTTTCGATTATTTAAAAAAAAGTAAGACAAAAGCTGTAATTATTAATACGGATGTTTTGTTTTACTTTTAAACTTTTTTGACGTTCATTGCTACGACTTAACATTTATTATAATTGAAAATTCATTATAAATATTTACATTACATAATCATGCAGCAGGGAACATCCCTTCATGTGCGCCAGACTTGTGTGCATAATAATACTTCAATACTAAAACTAAACTATTCTCGTCTTAAAAACTGTATTGAGCAATTATTAATCTAAAAAATGAGTAGGTATTTCTGTTGGGACATTCTCCTATTTCTTATATGTCATTTAAGATCTTAAACAAAAAAGTAACGCCATTGTTATAAAGGTTTTATTTTAGTTACATGTTTTCTCATCATTTTTTTAAGAAAGAATAATCAAATTTCCAAGGTGTTACTAGTTGCTATTTTATCAACGCAAAAATTACGAAGACTAGGAAATTTCGCTTTCTTCCCGCGAAGACCAGCACATTTTGTGCTCCTAATTTTATAAAATTTATGAAAATCAAAGAATATATAAGTATATTTATTTATCCAGAAAAGTGTTATTGTATGTAATTAACATGTAAATTTGTTCTCATTGGCTTTTTTAAAACGACAAGTAAATAAATGAAATTAATTAATTTATTAAAATAATTTTTTTTTCATTATTCACTTTGAATTTTATCTTAAAAAATGACTGGGAATAAATATACTTGTTATTTGTACGCTAATCTTCTTATATAGCCTTTGATTTTCATAAATTTTATAAAATTAGCTAAAGCGTAAAATGTGCTAGTTTTCGCGGGAAAATTGCGAAATGTGCTAGTCTTCGCAGGAAGAGCGCCAAATGTGTTAGTCTTTGTCGGAAATTTGAGATGTACTTGTCTCCTTTTATTCATCCCAATAGGAGCCACAAAATTCTTAGCAATACACTAACTAGGAGACGGTTCTACGTGTTAAGGATTTTACTCAAATTTTAGGATTCATTTTTGGATGTAAAAATATGAAGAAAGTTGCAATATTAGACCTTGACACTACAGAAAATGCAATTCTGAACATTCTTAGTTTCATTTGGAAAAAAGTGAAAAATACCTCTTATAAAAGTAGCACCCATTAACGTTCAATAGGCTCAGATATCTTTTTCAAAACTAATATAAAACTAAGAGAATGATCTTTCATTTACTTTTTTAAGAATTAAAAAATGTTGATTCCTTTTAAAGGTATGAAAGTGTAAAGTTGATCGAAGGAAATGCAAGGTTGTATGCCTAAAATTTACGAATTAACTGTGTGTATATTTTGTTGTACATTTATTGCTCAACTTTACACTTTCATAACTTTGAAAGGAAGCTAAAAATATAGCTAAAAATGTCCAGTATTCCAGTTTTTTTAGCATCACCGTCTAATATTACAACTTTATTCATATTTCGATATTCAAAAAAGAATTCCAAAGTTTAAGTAAAATCTCTGATCTGCAGACTTGACACTTTCCTAGCTAGAGATAGTTATTTTATCGATGAAATGTTGATAATGTGACATAAAATACAAAATCTCTTACGCGCATTAACTGGATGAACGAAATAATAAGTAATAAGAATAAAAAATTTTCACCAGTCTATAAATTGTTAGATTTTAATTGCGCGTTCGTTTTTCAGTCAGTCGTTAATTCTTGCTCCTTAATTTTTCAGCAATGCAATCCACATGACAAAGAGAGCGATTATTGGGGTGGTGCAAGGGGAGCCAAGCAGGGATACGAGGTGAGTCATTAAAGAAAAGTACTCAATTGTTTGATTTATTAAAAACGGTAAGCATATATGCTACTTATTGAAGCACAGCATTTTTTGTTGCAGGCCAAAATGAACGCAGAGCATAGTCAAATGCAGAAAGGTGAATTAGTTAAATAAAATTTTTTTCATATATTTTTGTAATAAACTATTTCATATTTAATTGAAAAAGATGCGTTGATTAGTGCTATTTCGCATGTCAATTCTGATCACAAAATTTTATGCAATTAACGGAAAAAGAATACATGTACACATTCTTATCCTGGCGCGTTAGCATCGCGATAAGAAGAAGATGAACACGAGGTCTTCAAACGAGCACTGGTTACAAGAATAACCCGGATCGAACAATTCGAGCTAGGGTAGTCGCATATTTTTTTACGCGAGTTTTATTTATTCATTCTGTCATCCTTTTATATGTACAAATAGTAAAAGAAAAAGAAAAAATACTAATTTTAATTATAGTAATTATAATTAGTTATTCAAAACAAAGTTTAGTCAATTTTTTAACAGTTATAGCCTGTAAATGTACTACATAAATGTGAATTGAGGTTGAGTTTCAAAAAACGATTCTTGTTAAATAAGTGGGATGTGAGTATGTAACACAACCGTGTCATATACAAATGGTTGGTTTAGCTTAGTCAGTTCACCATTTTGGAATCTCATTTTGTATTATATTCATACACCATGTTACAAACCAATCAAAAGCATTCTGAAATTAGCGACGTAAATTATATTATTCAAAAAGTGTATATAATTTCTTCATAAATTGTATATGTCATAATGCACACGAAGAAAAATGACTGATTGATTATTGTACTATAAAATATAGTCAAAATTTTAGCAACTCATATTTTAGTAAAACATAAAAATGATTTTTACTATATACACTGTATCACTTTTAGTTGAAAAAAGTTTCTGATTTGATCACCTGGCAGTTTGATGAAACCTCATTAAATTATATTTTATTTTTTCAATGACTAACTTATAACACGACGACTCACTTTTTCACTAATATTTTCACTATTTCACTAATAATACAAATCATAATCAATCGCATAATGGTTCGGTAAACATATGACCCCTTAGTAAATAATTATTTTAAGTATGATTATGTTTATATAAAGACCTGTACATACCCTAGTAGAAATTCGTCTATCACAAAATGGCCAGAATTCTAGTAAATGGGTAGGAAAAATTGCCCGTTAATCACCAGCGATGAAACGCTTTTGCTCCTATTGACATAATTTCAAATTTTTTTTTTTTAATTTTTTTAACAAATTTGACATTAAATTGGATTAGCTACCAACAATATAAACAATATATGAAGGCCAGAAACGCACTTACTATAGCCCTTTTGTTTCATCATTTTTATCATTTTTATCATTTTTATAATTCTCTCTCTCTCTCTCTGTCTCACTCTTCCGCACTATAATTAGCCTTTTACTGACCCTTTGCAGGCTAAAAAGATTGATAAACTCTAATACCTCTTAAATAGATAAGAAATAGTTTGTTCCAATGTTCGATAAACTCATTCTATTTTTCCATCTATTAAATATTAAAATAAAACAGATTTTGGATTTCCACCAAGGTATGTAGACGAAAGAAAGTGTCTTACCCTAAAAATATATGGCTTAACCATGAGTAATAAGATTGCGGTTTCTGAATCTTTACACTCGTGTTTGAATCTTAGTGTCACTCAGTTTTTCTGATAAAATATATTTATATAATTTCTAAAATCAAATTAAGTCCAAATACTCATTTGAAATGATCCTAAAAAGAAGTATGGTCGGTAATATAGATTGCGAATTTTTTTTATTTAAATTTTGACTTGACTATCAGATCGATTAAAAATAACTATAGTAAACACTGTTTAGTATCAGAATATCATAAATTTTCTGTTGCAAACAAAAAATTCAAATGATATTTTTCTCAATGGTCAATAATTTGTAATTAAAAAGAACTTTTTATAATTTTAAATATTGAGAACAAATTACTGACCTTCGGACCTCAAAACTATTATAATAAGAAAGCAATATATATATATATTTAGAGAGAGAAAGAGAGAGAGGGCGAGAGAGAGAGAAAAAGTTACGGCTGAGACTTGACTCTGCAATGTAAACATGGAGTTTCATAGCCACTTGTCAGTACCGCTAAACCGGTTGCCACTTTGCATCGGTGACGTAAGATCGACATGATAATGCGCGCAAAATACTGAGAGAAGTGGCGGTGTATCTGTCGACCGTGTAGCAACCTAGCGAGTCATCGTGAGAGACAGAGAGAGAAACTGAAATTGAGATCAACATAGACCTAGTGGCTAGGTGAACGTGCATGCTTAAGAATTCTTTGCAGTCGCGTAGTCGCAATATGATGTAGTAGCTCCATCTGACATCAGAAATAATCTCACTTATAGGAGCTCCTCCTACAGGTAAACTCAATATCACGACTTACAATTATTTTTATTATTTTAAAAACCATAGCGGAGTATAAGAAATGGACCAGTATAGACTGCGTATATAAATTATTACGGAGCATATTATCTAATTTTCTTGAACTTAAATAATCTTTGATAAAAGAGTAGAAAATTCTTTTATCTAAATGAATTGTAATCTTATTAAGTAATAGTATTAGGTATTAAGTTAATAGTATTAGTAATAGGAAAACTTATCAAAAGAAATTTAATGGTTCATCAGATAATCTGCATTGTATTATTCAATGATTATCATATCCTCATATTTTCAGGAGTTTTTTTAAACTCCAACGCTTGTTCCATTTTTTTTTCCTTTTTTTTTTTTTTTTTTTTTTAACTACTAAAAGCTAATGGAACTAGCTTTCAAACCAAATGTCAAACTTTCAAATGTAATTTACTTCCATGCATTTTAACTCGTGAATTCTTAAAATCTTTCGAGAAACTAATTTTAACGAGTTGTGGGAGTCGATTGTTGGTATATGAGTGTTTGCAATTCCATTTCATGAGACCTTATTCTGAAAATACCAGCTATCTTATTTTAAATATGCGCCAATTCTGATTGGGACTTATGAGAGTAGACAGATAAACGTAACCTTATTGAATTTGTTAAAAATATAAATTATTTAAAAATCATTAACTAACGATAGACGATATCAGAATATTATTAAGAATATCACCAATAAAACCAGAAGAAAAGAGAAGAGAATGATTTTGCTTTTTCTTACGTAATTTTTCTTTTTTTTTTTTTTTGGTTTTATAAAAGTTGACATTTACAATTTTTCGTATTTACTTTTCTAATGTAAACATTTACAAGTTGACAACCAATAAACGAAATATAATTATTAATAGAATTAGTAAAGTTATTTGAAATTAGATGAGCGATATCTCAAGAAAAAGGATCTATGAGATCGAATGATAAATGCTGATAAATATTTAACAAGAATGAAAACTAATAAAAGGATATATTAAAACATTATATACTTTTGAAGTAGGTATTCATTCATTAGAAAGAGAATAAAATATTCTGATCCTACGCTGCAAGATTCAAATAAAATTGACAAAACTAAAGGAAGATTAACTTTTAATTACCGATTTATTTTGAAATAGCATATACAGATTTAGCTTAGAAAAATCATGGAACTAAAAAAATTTCTTAATAACATCTCCTCGACTCTCTCTCTCTATCTCTCTCTCTCTACGATCAACAAAGTGCGCTCCTTTTTTCATCTCTGTATTTCAATGATCGAAGGTTACCCAAGAGCCAACAGGCTCCCTATCTCTAGTCTATCTTTTGTGCGTTCTTGATAATGCATAGACTGCATGATGACTAAATCCGTCGTCCTTGGCTGGAGACCAGAGTGATGCAGCGCTCTATAGTTTTAACTATCTAAACTTAGTCTTTCATTCGCAGTAGCCACTGATCAGACGATCCAGTTTGACTGTGTTACTTTCCGGTTAGGAAACTATAAAGAAAGACAGAAGCTCTACCCACCATAGGTAGATAGATTTGACTCGGTCGAACTAACGATTTTCGGTGTTAAGAATGGGTAATTGAAGGACTGACCCTCCTTTTTTCTTAATACCTCGGAGGAAATCGTTATTCAAACGCTAGCTGAAGGATTACAGCTTCTCGATTCAGCTATATATTCAATTTCCCGCGGGAATGTGTTCAGATACGCTGGTGATTCCTCCTGCACTGCCACTCGTTGCGTTCATCGTCATAATTAAAGCGCACGCACGCAGGCATTAGCCGTAATCATGCTTTCGTAACTTGTGTCGGACAGATCTTTCGAAGATCCTTCAAAAGTCATCATCAAAATGTCCCGGTCGAGACTGAAAAGCTGGGCTCCAGCAAAAACTTCCTCATTTTTCTCTCTTCTCCGGAGATTCATTAAGCAGCTCATTTTTTAAAGTCAGTGCTCTGTAATTTCCGGTCACCGGCCACAATAAATAGAAGACTCGCGCCTAGGCAACGCAGAAACGATTCAAGTTACGCTACTAGCCTATCGCAAAGTGATTTTTTTATTGATGCCTGTAATAAGAGAGAGAGGGAGAGAGAGAGAGAGCCAGAGAAATATAGGGGGGGGGGGAGCGGAGGAGGAAAGAAAAAAGTGAAAAAATATACTCACACATACACTGGTGTTTCGTCACTCCATATACCGCTCATACGTGCTCGCCGTCGCTTCTAACGATAATTACCAGTTGCGACTGACTGACAAGCACATCGACTTCTCTCTCCAGCTTCATCAAGTTTTAGTTGCCTCGTTACAGCTAACTAATTTTCCTTAGGTGTATGCTTCAACGAAACAACAACTCCTATCTATTATTACTTCTTATATTTATTCTCATATCCTATATTTATTTACAATACCGTTAATACAAAAATGGAAGAATACATGAAGGTTACAGAAAGCTGTAGTTGTTTAAGAATAATTGCTAAAAGTACTTTAACGACAATTCCATGTTATAATTTCATAGTTATTTGATTTTTAAATTAGATCATAATTTTTTGTTAGGTTATCTTTTGATCTATTAAAGATGTAAAGATACATAGGTAAATACAAGATATATCCACAAAACCGAAATTACAGAATTAAAAATACGTTACATTTTGTATTATTACTGATCTAAAAATATCTTATTTAAAAATTATTTTACAAAAGCCTAGTTCATTGGTAACAGTTGTTATTTCTTTATTTCAATACGATAATCAGATTAAGCAAAATATAGTAAATTTAACGGTTTATTACAAATATTATCTGTTAAATCAAGAGGTCGAAAAATAGCTTTCTTTAAAACTTTCTAAAAACGTTCTATTTTGTGTATCGAATACCGGTGAATCTTATCAGATTTTTCAAAATTAATGTTTTCGAACTGTGTCATATAAAAGTTCACACACGAAGAAAAATCGTAGAGTAAATTTTGAAATTTATATAGGAAAAATTACTATTTTCTATAGTACCGCTGGGATATACTTGCAATATAGTAAATTTTGTAATTTCAGTTAGGAATTTTTACTATTTTGAATTACATTTTACATTTTAGAAAGTAAACTGGAAATTCATAATTTAAAAAAATATTCGTGATCTATATTACCGACTCTATTTGAAAAATACACATTAAGCTAAATTAAATAAGAAACAATATAATTATTTTTTTAAAAAACGATAGGTGGAATCGAACTTCCGTCTGCTGATCCGAAAGTCGAACTCTTACCGCTGTGCCAATACGTTTTTGCATGTATGGTGTTTCGACTCGTCTACATATATGTTACAGCTTGCCCCGTCCCATAACAATAATATTGCACTAAATATGTTATTGGCGATGTTTATTTCGAAAATGATACACTGCATGAGTTTTTGTATAAAACAAGTAGTTGTAAAAACATATAATCCATAACACCCTTATCAGTTTTGAAGAGAAGAAAATGATAAATACATTTATTGTCAGGTTATGTTGGTTTACTGACACGTGACTCCGTAAGAAATATTCCTATTGAAAATAGTAAAATTTAAAAGAAAGTGAGAAAATTTTATTAAAAATGTAGGATAGTTTATTAAAAAAGTAGGAAAGTTTATTTAAAAAGTAGGAAATTTCGGCGCATTCCGTCCCAGCGCTACTAAAGGAAATAGTAATTTTTCTTATATAAATTTTAAAATTTACTCTACGATTTTCCTCCGTGCAGTTTTAGCATTTTTGCCGATTTTAATTAATTTATAACTCCTTAGGTAAACCCTTTTCAGGATAAGCAGAAGAACATTTTTTTTGTAAAATTTTCTCAATTTTTCAATAAAAGTACTATCAAAGCCATACGTCTTTTCTGCCACTTACTTGTGTCCAAATTCATCATTCACAATTTAGATATTTCGATCCCAACGTTACCCAAAAATTTATGGAAATATACATTTCTGTCTGTTCTTCATATCAAGGATTGATTGTGTACACGTTAAAAATTTCAAGTTCGAAAAAAATGGTATTTTTAATACGGGATGACCTTATTTCATCATAATAATAACATATATGTTAAATGTAAGGGGTATTACATAAATTTAAGGGATTATAAGGGCTATTTCACCCTGTCAGTCACACGTTACAATTTTTGAAGTGATAACTTCTTATGGGAGGGTGAATTCGTGAACATGTCGCTACTTGGGCTCTGCATCGGTCAAATTTCCGGACCAAAAATTCAGTCACCTATCCCCACTCCAGCACCTCATCAGCAGCGCAGCGGTGGGGCTAACCGAAATATCGGAGAGCCAATCACTGCGCGCGCTATACTTTTTGTCTCACTCTCTCTATCTCTCGATATAGCGAGATGTCAACAGAGAGAGAGAGGGACAGCGCGAGAGGGTCTCGCTGTATGTGTTGCATGGCTGGTGCAAGTTCAAACTCGCGCACTTATGAGCCAAATGTATAATGTCTTGTTATATGCGATCCTATATATAAATTGAGCGATCGAGATTGGTTCGGTTTTCGAGTATTTTTGCGAGGTATCTCGAGTCAATCTCGAAACAGAGGGCGCGCGTAGCGCGCCAAATAACACTAGTATTATATTAAATTACATTGGCAGCTCACACTATGCATACACCTATTGCTCGATGTATACATACTCGACATATGGCGAGGTCCGTAACAGCGAAAAACGCGTGCCTGATATAAGTATACGACAAATCAACAC
>JAWWEQ010051372.1:0-10265 GCA_035583055.1 Torymus tubicola | reverse complement strand
CTATCAAAATAAGTGTCTAAAATCACAGATAAAAGTAAAAAATTTGAAAATTTGACTAGTATCGACTGGAAATTGTTGTAACTTTTTTATATGTATGCGTTAGAGTCCATAACTTAATAGAGTTTTATTATTTAATAATATCTAGAACCTCTGTAAGTTATAGGAAAATTGGTGATCCGAAACCCTGAGCCTCTCCTTGTTAGTATCCAAACAAACCTATAATCGTTATTTTCTAAACGCCAAGAAGAACATTGGTTACCTTTAAAATCTAATCGAGTGAGATAAATTAGATTTAATTAGAACATGATTAGTTTATTGTGTAGATACCAGAAATCGCTTCACAGCCTCACTGAAATTTACTTATTGTACATCTAGTGAATTTTCTGTAAGTCTTGAGTATCGTATTCATATGCATTTCTTGTTAGTTTAAGTGAAAATTTTTTTATTTTAAAAATACAAACCATAAAATTAATAAATTGTAGCATGATGTACTGCAGTATGATTAATATGCAGTATCATATATAGACTAGTTTAATGCACATCTTTCATATAATCCTTTTTCATTTAAGTATATACAAAGCTGCAACACGAGCTTCGTGCACTTTGTATCGGAATAGTATATTATGAGTCGCATATAATATTTTTTTATACCAGGTTAAAAATGTTTTGGTAAAGGTAAAAGAAAAATTTGAATTATTTACCCAGTGATAAGAGGGAGCGTGCATGTGAAGAGGATACGAGCATGGAAGATCCTCCTTTTGTCTCAAACTTTCAAAAATTGGCATCAGCTGGTTCATGAACTCCTCCGCTATACCATAAACCATTTACATTTAAACACATACGTTTTACTAGTCAATAAGTTCAATCTAGCTAGTATAATATATTTATGAAAAAATTGGAAAAATTAATAACATGTAACTTCTTATTTAGCAACAATTTTGAAAAATTGAAATTAGTACAATACATTTTACCAAAAAATCGTATCTCCTGAGGTGTATGCGAAAAAATTGAAAATATTTTTGTTCCTATGAATTCTATAATCATCTCTAATCGGAGGTATATATACGTGCAGCTTACAAAATACAAAAACAAAACGTTTGTGCATAAAAATAAATGAGAAGTAAGCTTTTGCTTTGTTTAGCTGGCATAAAACATAGCAACATTACAAGCCTGTACGAACATCTACACCCAAGCCTTAAATATATGTTCAATATTGATTGACTATAAGTAGTTGTTACTTACCATAACTGTTTGAAGAGCCTGAGTAATAATCATACATTTCCAGAATATTCATGATTATTTATTTTGCAAGAAAAACAACAAAAGCAAGAAATTCAATAAAAATCGTTAAAACATTTTAATTTTACAAAGTCAAAACAAATAAACACGCACAACGCACACTTGTATGCGTGTAATTCTTTAGATGGTATACTATATGAGAGATTCCAGAGTAAAAATACAAAGTTCCTTTCCTTTTCTGTATTTCAAATTTTTAATCTGTTTCTGTTTAAAGAAAATTTATTTATGAATTTTATGAAGACAAAATCTTCATAGATCGTGGTTACTTCTTAGAATATTCTGTGCCAACATTAACGTACAGTAATTATTTCAAAATTGACAAGTTTTTGTCATGACGAGTCAAAATATATGATTAGTAAACAAAGTCTGTGGTTGTGCATGAATTTATATTTTTCGAGAAAAGAGTTTTTCATTGTATATAAATAATTTTAAAAATAAGAAACAAAAGAAAAAAAAGAAATTACTTTTGAGACATAGCTCCACAAGTATTTATAAGCGGCGTTATGGTATAATATGGCCTACATGAAGAAAAAATCAATGAATGATTAGCTAATATTATATTTTATTATTTTAATAATTAACAACAATATTAATACTAATTAATTATAAACAACTATACTCGTATCTATTATCAATACTTTGGTAGTATATTACGATACGTGTGACTTAAGTAGCCGATTATTGCACGGTACTAACGCCATGCAATAATGGGTTATTTAAGACACGAGTATCGTATACTGTTTTATACCATTCTAATCTCAAAATCTCAACTTTGGTGGGATTTTTCGGCGCTCGTGGTATAAAATACTGCTCGAAACTACTACACCCGTGTTGAAATGTACTATTACAGCACGGCCTACTTCAGCCCGCCGTCACACATATCCGTGACCAAGCAGGCCACTATTGCACCGCTAGGTTAGCGTACGAGCGCAGCGAGTGTGATAAACGCGATAAATTTAGCACGTGTATCGTAATGTACTATAGCAATTGCATATAACTTTTATTAGCCTTTCTTTTCTCTAATGAAATGAAAATAACTGTTATTAGCATTTTCACTATGATACATTTGAAAGATGAAAAAGGAAAATAAATGCAAATAAATGCATATAACAGCAAATAGCAGTTAGTAGTAGCAAATAATTCTTAATAACCATTACTAACTATTACGAACGTCCCAAATCTAGCATTTATAAACAGCAAATAAATACAAGTGCAGTTATAAGCTATACAGCTTTCTGATTAAATGTTAATATTGTAACTCTTATAATATGACATTGTAGAGGCGCTCGATGATGAAGCTATCTACGTGTCTGGTGCATGTTGTGACGAATGGTGTGAGCGAGAGAAAGAGAAAGAATAGTGGAGGATACGTAGTGAAACCGGTGAAAAAAGATAATATCGACCACAATTCCAGAGCGAAAAAAGCGAGCCGAGCGAGAGGTTCTCTGCGCAGAGGCAAACTATACGCTACGAGCAAAATCTAGTTAGTGAGGTGAGGAGTGGATTATTATAGACACCTAATACCATTTACACGCGAGAGTCTGTACATCCCCGCGTAAAAATATGAACTATTGCCAATATATTGCATAATAATTGGCAATAGTTGTCGTAAATATATTGCAAATATATTGCAGCAACGACTGCGGAAATATACCGGCAATAGAGCGCCAAAGCTCATCTTGCCACATGTTTGCAATATACTGGCAATAGTTACTAAGTGGCTTCTTGCAAACTAGCGCCAATGCAGCGGCAATAGTTGATAAAAAAATTGAATTAAAAGTATTGTTACGGGCTCAGCTGCTCGACTCTCGAGTGTACATCCGCCGAGCCCTGACGTCAGGGAAATACGATTTCCAATAAAGTACCTGCAGCATGCTATTCGAAAAAGTTATTTTTCAGAAAAAAATGTTGTGCCCCCGAAATAAAGGGAGATAGCAAAAACAAGGCAAGCCTTGTAATTCGGATTTCGGACTCTTCGTAAAGAGTGCAGCGCACTGTTAGTGACTCCTGTGAATGCATCAGAAGGCCGAGAGTATATAAACCGTGTAATTCAACCGTTCAGATGACTTTACAAAGAGTACAATTACAAGGCTTGCCTTGATTTTGTTGTTTCCCTTTAGTTAGGGGACTCAACATTTTACCTAATATCTGTGTAAAATAATTTTTAATAACAAAACATAATTAATTTTGTTTTTGAATCTTTCAATAATTTCTACATTTGAGACTGATGCTCTTCCCCACAGTTGAATCCCGTAGGACCACACAGGTTTGATTATAGATTTGTATAAAAGTAACTTATTTTCATACTTCTAATTTTAAGACTTAGCTGTTTGCGTTTCGTCCAGATATGTTTCTTCCAAGTGAGCCGACGATCTAAATGCATTCCTAAATATTTTGCTTTATCCTTTTGAGGTATAGGTTTTTCGTTTATAAATATTTCAGGGCATGTCTCTTTTCGTAAAGTAAAGGTAACTTGGACAGATTTACTTTCATTAATGCTAATTCTCCAGACGTACCACTGTTGAATTTTCAGCAGGTACTTTTGAAGGCGAAAAGAAGCTACAGCTGCGCTTGAATCTGTTGCCAGAATGGCGGTATCATCGACGTAAGTGGCGATAGTAATATCCTCCATATGGGGTATATTAGTAGTGTAGAATAGGTATAATTTTGGGCCCAATATACTACCTTGAGGAACTGCGGCATTAATTGGATAGAGTTTGGATTTTTCGTTACTGAATTTAACTCGAAATGCTTCATTACTTATATATGATTTTAGCAGGTTATATAAGTTGTTAGGTCACAATCTCTGAAGTTTAGAAGTAGGCCTTCAGCCATACCTTGTCAAACGCTTGAGGTACATCAAGAAATACCGCGGTACAATACTTATTTTTTTCGAATGCATTTCTGATTTCGAGTGTCACTCTATTGACTTGTTCTATTATTTTCTTAATTGCTAATATTCTGTTTAATCTCTTGATAATTAGTTTTTTGCAGACTTTCGATAATACTGGCAGTAGGCTAATTGGTTTATACGATGTGATCAATTCAGAATTTCTACCAGGTTTAGCAATAAGAATAATTTGCCTGACTTACCATTGGGTAGGAAAACCGTGATGTATCATATTGCCTTAAGAGGAAGTTCTTTGATCATTTTCTCATTAATACCGTCGTAACCAGGAGATTTTTTGTCTTTGAGTTTCTTGATGATGTTAATTACTTCTTTCAATTTGATATTTTTTAAATGTATCTCCTCTATGTGTTTACTTCTCGTTTCCTTGAATATTTTATGTTCTTCTGCATTTTTACATGTTGGCGTGCAAAAAATATTTCTCAAGTGCTCAGCGAAGATTGCAGTCTTTTCTGAATCCATTCTTGCCCAATTCCCATAACTTTTTTGATTGGGGCACAAAGTACGTAGTCGGTAGTCTCAGAGGCTGTCAGGTCTTCTACATAATTTTGGATGGAATAGTTTTTATTGTCCTGTAAACATTTTTTAAGTTCTTTAATAGATTTATTGAGTTTCTTTTTGTCTAGGTGAGATCTGCTACTCTCCCAGATTTTTCTTAGTTTTCTTTTTTCCTTTATCTTATCTAGAATGTTTTTAGACATATTGATAGTTTTTGTTTTTGCACGAGTGTAGGTGTTGCTATATTAATGGCTTCTTGGATTTTTATATTAAGTTCTTCTACCGCATTTTTTATATCTTCAGCAGTTTTGAGCGGAATATTGCACACAATTTTTTCATTTAAGATTGCTTTATACGTTTTCCAATTAGTTTTTTTATTGTATAAGAAATGGTTATTTTGAATATATTTGATTTGCAAAGTTAGCTTAATTATAACCGGTGAATGATCGGAAGTTAAATCGTAACAAGATTCTGTAATGAATTTATTTGAGTTTAGTCCTTTTACTACTGCAAAGTCAATAAGGTCTGGTAATTTTTTCCTGTCAGAAGCCAATATGTTGGTTCTCCCGTAGAGATGCAGTGAGATTTTCTGCTTGCATAGAGGCATGTAATTGTTTATCTTTCGGATTTGGGTTTAATGATCTGAACCCCCACCAGGGATGCTTAGCATTGTAATCACCACCTGCTACTAATTTAGCATTAGTAGCCTGCCAGAAATCTTCACAATGATGTTCAGTTTCGTAGTGTTTTATTTTATTTCTGATGACTACCGCTGTACCGCCGAGCTTTGCCGAGCTTCGCCGAGCGAGCCTGTACCGCCTGAGCTTTGCCGTCTGGATGATGTAGTATATACTGAGTATTGTGGGATTCTTAAGAAGTTTTTATTAGTGAAGTAAGTTTCTGATATTAGCATTATATCAATGTTTTGATTTATGAGAAATGTTTTTCCAGGTTTTTCAGTTCTAGGCTTCTTTGAGCTAAGTCGTTTGCATTCCATAAAACTATTTTGATTCCATCGCTCATTTTATTTTGTTTATCAGCATGGTGAGGAGATTTAACATGGTGTTCATTCTAGTCATCAGCTGGCACATCATTTCTTCCAGGTGACTATTGTTTACTGCAGCTGAGTGCTCTTGGGTCTGCAACTGTTTTGGTTCTTGTGTGGTGATATCATTGCTGTTTACTACCCGTGCAAAAGATACGTTTCACGTAACGGTGTTATTTCAAATTTGAATATTATCTGTACTATTGGAGGTATTTTGGATGGTATTTTTTTCTCTAAGTGATGGATAAAGTTTTTGTTGCAATTGTTTTCGTACCTCAAAACCCTTGGAACTTGTCGGGTGCTTCTCACCGCAATTTGCACATTTTACGTCTGATGTTTTTTCTGTAATTGGGCAATCGATTGTTAGGTGTTTATTAGCGCACTTTATACAGATAGGGCACTTGAAACAATAGTCTTTGTATGTCCGTATTCTTGACACTTTACTTTTCTTTCATGGAGGTTCAAAACTCACAATAAGATTAAGTATTCTATCTATCTCATATATTTTGTTATTATTTTCTTTTGGCCCTAATTCGATAAAGAATAGCGGTAGTAGGTTTTGAGTTATTTTTTTCCTGATGTTTGTAATTCTTACAACTTTATAGTCGAAACTCTCGATTTCATTGTTCAGTTCGTTTACATCGACTGATGGATGCATATTTCTTAACACTACTATATATGTTTTGTCCTGCTTCTGTTGATAAGTGAAAATTTCGGAGTTTTTCTTTTTCAATTCTTCTACGATTGGCAGATATTTTTCAGAAGAGTGCGGTTGAATTTTAACGTTTTCGTTAGCAAGTACTTTTATTGTATAATTGTCTTTGACAATTTTGATAAATGTAATTTAATAAATTATAATGTTTTACCTTTTGTCACTTCAATTCGCTAAATAATATAAATTTTAATTTACCGTCTTGGCAATGAAAGTTGTGTTACAAATTTTCGATTTTGTGAAATTTGGCTACTTATAAGGACACCTTAAGGGTAGAGTCCGGTTCAAAATGACCAAATAATGCATTTTAGTTTGAAGTGACTTCTACTTTTGGTTTATCGTCAAAAATTATTTTGAAGTGTTTTTCTTGCAGTCATATTGCAGGAGAAAGTTATTCAAGTCCTCGAGTGAATAGTAAAGGCTCTCCATTTCTTGTGAATAAGAAAATTTTAGAAGGTGTTAATGCAATAGGCTGGTTTTGCTGGATTAGAACGATTATGTTCAGCTTTACCCTATGCATTGCCTATCAAAATCTTCTTTTCACTCTCAATTAAATTCTTTACACCAAGAGAATAGTGAATTGAAAACTAATGTATTATTAAGTGCTGGTAAACAAGTTCGTGAATCATATATCGTTGGCTGAGAGGGAGAAAACACAAACTCAGGCGAGTGCGTAAAACAGTACTAACTCGAACGAGCGTGTAAAACAGGTCTCACTCGGACGAGCGCGTAAGACAGTACTAACTCGGGCGAGAACGTAAGAAAGTCCTAACTCGGGCGCTCTCTTTTAGATTTTTGCGGTTGACTGTACTTTCACAAATTTCGTACTAATTGGATTTTTTGATCCGCTGAACTTGATTTTGGAGTCTAGTTTTCTGTATAACAATAAGTTCATGAGCGGGAGACATTTTTCACGTTAATAATTCGCTAAATCTGAGGATTTATGGGGCGTACGCTTTCGATACAAAAAAGAGACTTAGTATATTAATATAATAATTTAATATAAACCTTTGGTCTCTCGCTCATAAACTTATTGTAGTAATGAAAAGGAGACTCTAAAATCAAGTTCAGCGGATCAATAAAAAATCCGATTTGTACGAAATTTGTCTGCTAAAGTATAGTCAACCGCTAAAATTTAAAGGCGAGCGTCCGAGTTAGATTTGATAAGCGTTTCCGACGTATTTTTTCCTCAGCATTCCAATGATGTAGTCAGTTTTTCCGAAATTTTCCATTTTCAGCTTCAAAAACAACAAACCGTGTTATATCTAAGAAAGTGTATTTTTTATATTTTTTTTGACCATTTAAATCGAAAGCTGAGCATTTTTTACATAAGAAATGATTTTTTTCAAAATTTGCTCAAGATTTTTTCTTCGAGAAATAGAACGTGAAAGTTTTTCAAGGTGAAAATGAAAAATTTCGGAAAAACTGCCTGCATCATTAGAAAGCTGAGGAAAAAATACGTCGAAATCGCTTATCAAACAATTTTTTAAAGTACATTTTAGTGTCTTAAACATAAGGAAGAAATAGCACGATTTGCTAGTTGACGTGAAACGCCTCATATCTGAGAAGCATAAAATAAGAAAATCACTAGAGACTAAAGTTTAGTGGTTACTAGTGGTTGAGTAACGAAATGGAGAAGTGTAATAAAAAAATAAGGAAAATCGGAGGTCGATAAAAACGTACACATATCTCAAGATGTACAGTATAGTTAACGCCAAATGTATTTAAAAAAACCTAGGAGATGAACAAAGTTCATTTATGATATAAAATATATAGAAATAGAACAAAAAATAAAAATTAAGGAAAAAGAGAACATTGAAAGAGATTAGAAAACGCCGAATCAAAGTATAAATAACACGATCGGTACTCAGGTTTTGGTTACATATCTTGCCACCGCAGCGCGCCACGCGCTACTCGATAACGAGCGTCTTAATTTGCTTATTTAAGGCGGACTTACACCTAGAGGCCTCTGAGATCAAAATTACTTGAAAAATTAATTGATAATAGTTCTATTAAAAAAGAAAAAATATTTGAGTATCTTTTTTGGTTTTACTTGTAATACACGGACCTATGGTGCGAATCTTTGGATTTTTTAAATTTGTTTATGAAGTATACTTTTCACGTAAAAAGATGTTTGGTTAACTTTTTTAAATTTTTACAAAAGTTAAAATATCCCAATAATACCTGCACCGCAGTAAAACCTTCAGTTACCCTAGTGATTTTTAATTATTTTTATGAGCACCAAAACGTCTTTGAGAGAATGCTGTTACAATCTTCAAACTACATAATTAAAAGAAACGAAATGGTAGCGAGTTGAATTCAGAAAAAATATCTTCTATTATACGAAACAAATAATAATCCGACTTTTTTCACGACTTCCCCTGTCAATACGTAACTTTCCATAAGTCATTATGGATATGTATATAGATATGGATATGGAAAATGTAGTTTTCTGCCTAGCAGGGAGAAAGTACCAATTTCGCATAAGCGCATTCTAAAATGTAACATCATATTATTACAATGTGTGTGTGTTTGCTTCCTTTTCGAGCTAAAAAATCCTTTAATATTGATTATATTTCATCATTAAATTCAGAATTTTAATTAATTTTTAGCTCAAAAGCGAAGCAAAATTTCGAAATATCTTACATAGACTTTTTTTTCTTATAATTTTTCGTAGAATTTAACTATATTTTATCAGATCTGTGGACAACTTTTTTAAAAAAATTATGACACGAATGAATTTTTTTAGAACTAATAACGATCGTTAATCATTACAGGATTCATACGGACACTTTTGGACAATCGCAAGGTATCTCCATGAATTTTTTGGTAGAGAAAGTTCTGGTCGGACTTTTAATTTTTTTAATTTATATGATTCATTTGCATATATGTATGTGAAAGCAGAAACATACGGCGTTCAAAGTAGTTTTATTGAAAAGCTGAGAAAATAAAAAAAAAACTATTCTTGTGTCTATTGCGAAAAATGCTTCCCAGAGGAGTTATAAAAAAAATACAAAAAATCATCAAAATTCAATTTTTAACCTCTTATATCTTCATAACTATGAGTCAAAAAAATCTAAAAAAGTTTAGGGATATCCAGTGTTACGTCCGGAGACGTATTCCTTAAATTTCGCCATTAGTGATTTTTCTGAACGGGAAATGAGGCGAGTACGAATTCCAACGACGCTGCATTTTTGTACACATAACGCCGCAACGAGGCGAGTGACCGAAAAGTATGCGCACAGCAGTTCTTGTGCATTCAGCATTTCCAAATTCCGCAATCGAATACTTACAAATTGCGCTCATTGAAATTGCTTAAAAGATGATTTCGATCATCGACGAAATCATCTTTAACCCAATTATTTACCGTTATAAAAAAGCGAAATGCATCCGGCCACGTCAGTCACAGCATACAAGAAACTGGAGAACTCCATCGGTCCCTGTCGAAAAATGAGGGTAATAAAGAAAATACAATAAAACTGTAACAAGAATTCAATCAGAAAAATAAGAAGAATTATATTCCAACTAACAACAACTATCGTAGAAGAATTCGCAGCGCATCTGTAAGATAAATTCTAAGACAGTAAATAAAATAAAATAATATATATATACAAATTACAAAATATTAAAATAGAAAATTATCATTTTCCCTTTCCTGAATTCCAAGACTTAACAGTGGTTCCGGTACAAAATGAAAGTTCACGAGATTTATACGAAAAATAAGATTGGAATAAAGGAGACTGAATGATAATTGTTTATATATACTAAAACACATATATTACTAACTGCTTCCGAGCTTCTCG
>JAWWEQ010051371.1:0-10266 GCA_035583055.1 Torymus tubicola | reverse complement strand
TATGGGATGGTTACGAAGCGATTTAGGTGATTTTAAAAGAAAAAAAATTTTGACCTCTCGATTCACCTGAGAACTGCTCATATATATATATATATATATATGTACCTGTATCAATTGAATATTTCTCGTAGACCAATACTATACTCGAGGATTTGTAAAAATTTTGAACATCAGCTGCTAAAGTTACAAAATTTTCAATCTTCGCCTTAGATATAGCACTGGTTTCATAAAAATTTGGAAGTAATGTAATAAAGATTATTACTTGTTTATAATTCATTTAGAAAGAGTAATTTATTTTAAAGGTGGTACACGTCGTAGTTTATACAAGACTGGCAGTTTGCTTTCACTGATGTGATTCAACTGTATACGGTTATTTCTAACAACATAAAACTAAGCTCTTTCAGGCATTCTTTTATTTGCAAGAGAAATCATAGGTGTATATTTAAAATTATAGTTCTGGAATATTTTTCTCGTTTAATGTTTCTGCTCCGATATTGTGCAAGCTTAATAGATTTCACTTATTACTGATAAGATCATTTGAAAATCGATAATTCCCTTTTATAATAAAAAGAAGGTAGTGAGCCATAGCAAGTTATAAGTAATATCCACACTTCTTTATTGATTGAAAATATTTTCCGTACTCTGTCATTTAAAAATAATTTTCAATATCAACTAATAGAATTTTTATTTCTAGCGATGTTTTGGAATCTAGCAAGTAAATTAAGTATTATGGATCTGGCATCTCTATTTTACTTTATAAACTAACTAGTATAGACCGTGGTGTAAATAAGCAGAAAAGGTGCATAAATAGTAGATATTTTACGTATATTTACTAAAATTAAAGTGATGGGGTTAATAATTGACAGCAATTAACTTTTTTTACAGAATTTTTTTGTTTTATGGTCACATCAAAGACACTCAAATTAAATCTTGATTAAAATATACTGCCTCAAAGTCTCACAATTAAAATTCGAAATAGGTTGTGCGTTACTTTAATCACTTTATCCTTTCGTAAACGTATCATTCTCAAATTGGTATCACCAACCACCACCGATCGCAAAAATAGACCTAAAAAAGCTGCATAGCTCGAAAATCGACACTTCGCAAGCCATTCTCTTTGATCTATCTGCAAAGCCTCGCCGAAACTTCGGAATCGAAACTTTAATATATGACGTAGCAATTCCACCCTTTTCCTCTAGTGTAAATATGCGATCGTATACGGGCGCGCCTTGCAACTGAGCGATTAATTTCATCGAGGGACGCGCCTAATCCGCGGTCGCGCCGTTCCGAGAAACCGTTTCGATATCAGATTAACGCATGCGCGCACTCCAGCGCGATATTCGTCAGGATTTTAACGTTCACTCGCCGCTTAATTTTAGGCTCGCGGTTTTCCTGTACTACACCACCCCTCCTGCCTTCACCACGAAACTCGATTATATGCAAATCGAGGGGCGGATTTAGAGCCGCGAGTTGAGAGAGACAGAGAGGGGGGGGGGAGCATGCGCGGCGCTTCATAAAGATTAGTCTAGTTGGTTGTATAATCTGGCACGTGAGCGTGCTCGCACGACGTATAAAACAACTGTCGAAAGTTCCGAGTGCGTGGGCGCAAGAGTAGTTTCGCGAAGAGGGTGTAGTAGCGGTGGTTAAGGATGTATCTCGGTCGTGTAACAGAATGTAGGTGGCGTAAGAGCGAGCGAGCAATGAAATTCATTCCCAAGTTTCTCGCAGAGCAAAGTTGGGAGTGTAATGCAGATCTGCAAAATTTCGAGTCGATTGCATATTGCGTTTCTAAAGTGTGTGTGTGTGTTTCTGCGAATCTAGTTATTTCACGTGTATACGATCTTGCAAATGTAATTGCTTTTCTAATTGTTTTTGCGGTCGAGGGTACAAAGTAATTTTTTTTGCGTGTTTTAATGTAAACATTATATATAATGTAAACATACATTTATCAATGAATTCCATTCCCTTTAGGACTGCTAAACGATGCCCATAACTAACATTCCGAGCTTCCTTCTATTTCAGTCCCTTAAAAAATTGCTAGAACAGACGGACGAAACAATAGTGTATTCCCATAGTCTCAGAACAACGCGACGACGATCACAGTGGCGGCTATGTCGGCGACGAGGCGCATGTGGCGAATCCGTGGATATTGAGTCGTTTCGCGTTTAACGACGCTCAATCCTAAACTGGTCCGCTCGCCCATATACCGATCCTCATAAAGATTAGCGCGTCCAGCGTCCCTTATCGAGGCTCCCCGCGTTCTGCTGTGTACTCTATTGTCGCGGGGCCGACTTTCCGAAACGACTGTACGCGCCGCTCGAGATCGAGGTGAAAAAGGAGGAGGTGGAGGATGAGGGGGGAAGACTGGATTTATTCGGGGAGCGAATGAGGACGTTAGTAGTGCTCGGATTGAGGTGGATGGAAAAATTGGATTGGTATGGTGATATAGAGATTAGAGGGTTAGTTAGAGATGGGATTGGCCGTAAAGGCTTGTTTAGAAACTCGGTGGAATGGAATTTCACAGTTTGTAAAACCAATGTTTTGTTTCTTCCTATTTTTTTCTTTGCATTGAACTTGCTGTCTAAAATTCTTTGAGCTAAAATTGATCTCAATTTCATTTAATCGAGTTTAATTAAGTTAAACTTATCAGTCTTTTTAAAGACTATTTTAATTTCATGTCTTTTAAGTTTTTTTTTAAAAACTTTGATTTTTAATAGTTTACAACTATTTTTAGTATTTTTGTTTTGATTGATAATAACATTTATAGTGATAATTATAGTGAGTGAATTGTGTTGTGTTTTATATATATAGTATAAAATATAAAAATAGTATTAGATAGTTATGGCAAGAAAGGAAAATCAAGACAGAGTACCTGGTGGTTCGGGCAAAAAATATCAATGGGGAAAAACTACAACAAGGAAAAAGGAATTTTATAGAAATAAACAAAGAGGAGAAGACCAATCACCGCCAAAAGTACTCAAAACTCCTCCAGTAGAAAAGTGAAAGATGTTGAAATTGAAACAAGTGCAACAAGTCAATGTACGAACGGACCGTTCTCCGTAATATTATTTCAAAAATTGACATTCTATTTGCCTGAAGAGGGTCGTAATAAATAAACGACCGAAACGTTGTAAATTTAAATTTAAAAAAAAAAAAAAAAAATCTTTGTTATTCATTTAACAAATTTTGGTAGTAATCTTTGACCATTAGCTGCATTCTTTGAATACAACATTGTATAATTTATTAAAAAGTCAAAGTAAAAATGTTTGTTGTATGGCTTTTATTAGAATTGCGGCAACGTTATTACCTAAAGAAATTACAGTTCATAAAGTATTAGGTTTGTCTGTACCTTTATTATCCGATTCTTCATCTAATATTACTGTGCAATCAAAAGAAGCGCAATTTTTGAGGTAAACAGATGTGTTTATTTGGAATGAGGCACCAATGGCTCCGCGTTACGCATTAGAAATCATGGATAGGACTTTGAAAGATATTATGAGTAATGATTTATTGTTTGGTGGTAAAATTGTCATTTTAGGTGGAGATTTCAGACAATTATTACCTATATTATCAGGAAGCATTTGAAGTGAAATAATAAACTTATCTATTAGAAGTAGCATTTTATGGAATTTGTTTTATAAATTTAAGTTAACTTATAATATGAGAGCTATAGGTGAAGATATTACTTTTTCAAAATTTGTTTTGGAAACGGTGATTTAAATGACAATAGTGATAATATTCATATTCCTGAACGGTATATAATTAGAGATTCTAATTTTATTAATTCTATGTATGGAAATTTGATAAGAAATCACCTTTATGATGAAATGAGTTTATCTGTTATACTAGCTGTTAGTTATCATGGGCGTGTATATACAAGTGTTGATTCAGTTGGTAATTGTGATGATAATGGTTTGATGGCTGAAGCAATTTTACCAGATTATCTTAATTCATTGAATCCACAAAACTTACCACCTCACAAATTGCATTTAGGAGTCAATTCTATTGTTATGCTGATCAGAAATATTAGTATACATGAAGGATTATGTAATGGAACACGATTAAGAATTTTAGATTTAAATAATCATTTATTGAAATGTGAAATTTTAGCTAGAGATGAAGAGGATCAAGTTGTTTTTTTTAAATCGCATTACTTTATATTCTGATAATGAGTATCCTTTTTACTTTCAAACGAAGACAGTTTCCAATAAAATTGCCATTTGCAATGACTATCAATAAAGCTCAGCGTCAAACATTTTCAAATGTATTAATTGATTTGCAAAAAGATGGTTTCAGTCATGGACACTTAAATGTTGCAATTTCACGTGTTCATTCTTGGAGTGGATTAAAATTATATTTTGGTTCGAATCGCGTTAATAATAAAGTAAAAAATTAAGTTTTTAAAGAAATTTTATAAAAAATAGTACATCTGAAGTTTTTATGAATATCGTTATATCTTTATCATTTTATTATTATTAATATACAATTCAAATAAATAAAATATTTACTTATGTTTAATTTATGCAACGTATACGTAAAATCGTTTGAAATTTGATTACTTGAAATTATATAGTATATATAAATATAAACGTTATTTCCGGGACTTTCACCCTGTATATTGCTGTTATTTCCGGGACTCGACGTTTTTTCTGGAACTTTACGGAAAAAAATGTATATAAGCGTTATTTCCGGGACTTTTCTAGAGTCCAAACTTTGAGAGTCAGTAACAAGAGGTGTTCGGTCGTCCGGCTCGTACTGACTACCGCCGTGCGCGTATTCTCGCTCGCGAGCCTTGATAATCGTCTCTCTCTCCCATCGACTTATTGTCATCCTGCGTTGCCGTCTCCGCACCTTGCAAACATTTTGCGTGAGAGCGACGGGTACCGTAGCGAGAGAGAGAGTCCTTTGTACATAAACATGCGTACATTCCCGAGGATATCGCTCATACCGCGATTACCTCACACCTCCGAAGCCATGAATCTCTCTGAGATATGTATCGAGACCATTAGTCCGGTGTAATGGAGGTGGAAGTTTAGTAGGTAGTCTCCTTCCAGGCTCTTCGACCTCCTCAAGGGCGGAAGGGCTGGAAGAACCGAGCCCTACACACGGTGTATTGAGGCCCGTACGCCTCCCCCATGGTGCATAAACCGCATTCTTTAACTCCATGGATAAAAAAAAAATAATAACAATAATAATAAAAATAATAATATATGTCAGGTCAACGAAATACGTAGCCATAATTGTTATTACTGGGATTCCACCTTATTTCTGGGACTCTGCTAGAGTCCCGACTTTGAGAGTTCGGCCACATGAGGGGTATTATTTCTTTAGTCAAGCGTTTAACTCTGAGCGTAAGGCTCCGAGGTCCTAGAAATAACAGTTATATACCTTTATACATATAGCAATTTATATACAGATATTATATATATATATATATATATATATCTACTATTGAACATTTACAATTACTAAGAAAGATTCACTTTTACCATTCAAAATTAAATTATATCAGTGAAAATTTATAGTTATTACTATGAAACAGTTACCACTACTTTAGATTATTTATTTTTATTTTCAAAAATTGCTTATACTTTTCGACGTTTGCTTCTACTCACACTACTACTATTGATATTTACTACATCTATTGGAGGTTTACCATTGTTATTGAATCTTTACTATCATTTATATCAATACCTTACACTTTCATACTTGATACTTAATTATTATTTATTTATATCGAAATATTACTATGATTAAACATGTTTTTTACTACTGGGTTCTGTTTGAGCTTTACTACTCTTATTGAAACTTTACTATTATTCATATTGAAACCTTACTATAATTAAACATTCTATTAACTACTGAATTTGCCCTTTACTTCAAAATATTTTCATTTTAATTTAAATATTATTACAATTCAACATTTGTATTTCTAAACTACTAGTTTTGTTACATTTATATCTGGAGAAGATGGAGAATCGTACAAATCATTTATCAAATATTGATCGATCCGTTCGGGGTAGGCGAAGTGTTAGACGAACATCGCATGAGGAACTGATTATTAGAGAAAGACAGCGTAATCAAGCAGCTGAAAGAATGAGAAGACTCAGAGAATGAACAGAAAGTTCTAGACGAACAGTCGAGGAATAATCAGCTCTTGAAGATACGCCCTGTAATTTAGGACAAGAAAGAATTATACGATCACTAATACGTTAACGTGAAAGTGAGTGTGATGATGAGGAAGGTGAATTGCATCCTCGTAGATTTGAAAGAACTGCACAAAATCAAAGATTACAAAGATTGGGTAGGAATAATAGTATGAAAATAAATAATAATATCAATGAAAATTATTTGGGAGAAACGAATATGTTATGTAGACATTGCAGTGCAAAACATTTTCTAGGTGAGAAGATCTATAATAAAGGTAATTCATTCAATAACTGTTGCGGTCACGGGTCCATTCCAGATTTTTCAAATAATTTGCGTTCTTATTTTGAAAATAATCACTTAAAAAGTGTTCGGAATTATAATAGTACGTTTTCATTTGCATCGTTTAATACTAATTTAGTTGATTTTCCTGCAGTAGGGAGAGCACCATATTGTTTTAAAATTCAAGGATAAATATATTACCAAATAAATGAGGCTTTGTACCCGTCTGAGAATAATAGTCCGAAATATGGTCAGCTTTTTATTGTGGATTCTCACGAAGCAGTAAATTATAGAATGACAGCAAATTTAGGATCAGATAGAGAGATTATGTACGAATTACTATAAGAACAAATTACACTCCGCAACAAAATTATCGCAACAAAATTTTTCATCGAAAAATTGCCATTTTTCAAATGCTTGTAACTCGGTCAATTTTCATCGTATTGAGATAACTTTTTTTTTGTTTTGTAAGGAATTATGTGATCTTTCAGAAAAAAATGATGTCCAATAGCTGCGAGATAATGACACATTGATATGTCTTAATCAGGCCTACTAACTTTTTTTTCTTAAAAAATGCAATAGTTTGTACGTTTACCTGGATTAACAAAAATTTTTTTTCAAAAAATCACAAATACCATCTTAAAGTACACTTTCCAACGAGTATTTAAAAAAAATTCGACCCTCTACGATTTTTTTTGACCGAGTTATGCCATTTTAAAGATATTCCTACGTTTAGTCAGATACCGCAAACATCAATATTACCCGATACATAGCCTTGAAAAATTATTAGATTACTTTTGAGTTATGGTAAATAAAGGAGAGACTAATTTAATAGTATAAAGAATGACTGGTTTATTGAGACTAAGTATAAAAGTAATCCGAGCGCTTCATAGCGTCTCGCGCAAGGTGCTTTCCGCTCAGCACGCGGCAGTAGAGAGAGAGAGAGCAGCGTATCGTTCGCGACTTAGATGCTTGCTCACGCACACACAATAAGAAGGGGAGAGGTACATGTTTACATCTAGGCCCATACGACATTGCGCGATCACACGTACCTACTGTATACATTCATGCGTACAATATAGATGTATACTATTCTCAACAATTATATTTAACAAATTTGTGCCCCGGGAGCTATTCTAAACCATCATAAACCAAGAAACCACATTGTTATTCGTTATTTTTTTTAAATTAATCTATGAAAAGTGTAGCTTTATTTAAAATTATACCACTACGTTTTGGTTACGTTTAACAGTGCACCTCCGTACTTTAGGTAAAATTATCAACCCTACCGACAAATTAATAAAAAAAATAAAGTAAAAGTTTAAGCAATTTATGTAGACCTGATTAATACATAGCAGTGTGGCATTATCTCGCAGCTATTGGACATCATTTTTTCCTGAAAGTACATATAATTCCCTACAAAAAAAAAGTTATCTCAATACTATGAAAATTGACCGAGTTACAAGCATTTGAAAAATGGCAATTTTTCGATGAAAAATTTTGTTGCGATAATTTTGTTGCGGAGTGTATAAGACAACACAATATTTTCTTATGCAATAATGAAAGAAGAAATTGATCGTCAGCGTGAATTAGCAAGGAACAATACGGAGCCTGAATTACAATTATTATTTAGTTTGAAACCAGGGTAGGATCGTAACAGATACAATTTACGAAGAGTGAATGAAGTTGCTGCTGTTTTTGGTAGTATAGCAGATGGCCACGTTTCCGAGTCATACGTTACGATACGAAATAAGAATTCACAAATATTACATTAAATAAGTTCTATGGACTCAGTCGTTGAACCTATGGTTTATCCACTTTTTTCCGCATGGATCATTAGGTTAGCATAAAAATATAACGAAAAAAAATAGTAATAATAATTGAAATCTAGAAATAGATGATGGCAATGACGAACAATATGAACAACACGGTCGTTGAGTAACAAGATGTACTTGAGTTCGAGTTTATCACTCAAAGGGAGCAGACGTGTTTATGTGATACTCTGTGAATTCCTAATAAGTGCGAGGTCCATGTATTGACGAGTTGCCGTGTTAAATTGTACCCGAACTTTTAGTGCCTGTGTAACAAGACAGTGCAGTATCGAAACGGCTGGGCCGCAACGACACTGACAACCAAGGAGATGGCCTCCACAAGTGGAGGTCTTCTTACTAACCCTCAAAAAGATACAATACAGCAAACTACCACACCTACAACCTACTCCAAAGTCACAGCTCAAAGTACAGCCCCAAAAAAAGAACACGCGATCATTATCGACTCGACTGAAGGTCTTAGCATCGATGATTACCTGGATGGAATAGAACAACTACTCGATTTAAATAATGTCAAATACATTTCAAAAATATCTGGAAGTAGAGTATGTATATATTTAAATAACAAGAGTCATGTTGATAGTCTGAAAAACAAATGAGTTAAAATTAAAAAACATATCTTACCTATCAGACCCCTAGTAAACAACAATAAAAGAGTGGTAATATCGAATGTACAACCTGTCATCCCTAATGAAACCATCATAGAAGCGTTAAAAGCAAAAGGTATTAAAATCATATCGAATATTAGTGAAATGCGAGCAAGCTCGAGTAAGCCAGGCAGATCACATATCATGTCCTTCCGACGTCAGTTCTTCATTAAAGAAGAAGACGAAAAACTGCTACCCGAATCGATTCAAATAACACATGATAATACTATTTACTGGACATACCTATCAACCGACTCAGCAGCCTGCTTCGTCTGTAAACAAAGTGGTCACATTTCGAAAACATGCCCAAATGTAAACATCAACACTCTAAATTTCACTGTATTAAATAGCTTTTCAATCAGTGACCCAATACATAAGGATACTTCAGAAATTCGTACTATAACTAACGTAAAATCTAATTCTGTAGAAACTAAAAATTCAGAACCAAATGAAACCACTGAACCCATAGAACAACTAGTATCATCCAACGATGTTAAACGCACTCACTCCCAGATCAGCACAAATGAATCAGAAAACAGCGCCACCGCACACACGAACACATTTACTTTACCGAAACACGTAGCCAAAAAAGGCAAAACAGATCCAAAAATAGCATCCAGTGCAGCTAACCCAACTCCACCCACGAACAATGTATTGAATAGTCCAAAACCGGATAAACTAGATAAAATGTTGATAACAGTGAAAAATTATCTAAATGAGGCCAACACTCTCCTAAACTACGACCAATTTAAAAACTTATTAGAAAACGTCGCAGGAATAAAAAATCCTACAGATATCGTGCTTCAGTACACTGAAGATTTAGAAGTCTTCAGAAAATTTATCCAAGAAGATATATATCCAAATGTACGTAATAGCAGCATTAAGTACAAGTGCACGACATTATTAAAAAGATTAAATCTCAATACAGATATGTTCACCCCGCAACAAACACCGACCAACTCAGACGATGAGGACTTCTAAGTCAATTCAAATAATAAACAAAATAAAAATGGCGAATCTTATTCAATGGAATTGTAATGGCTTTAATAGCCAAAAAGAGTACTTACAAGAAATCATCAACAGTTACAATGTTGACATCATATGTCTACAAGAAACTAATTTGAAAGAAAAACAAACAATTAAACTTAAGGGATTTACATCGTACAATAAAATTCGCACTGATTGTAAAGCTGCGAGCGGAGGAGCTAGTATCCTTGTCAAAAA
The DNA here is from genome assembly GCA_035583055.1 of Torymus tubicola. Taxonomy (NCBI): domain Eukaryota; kingdom Metazoa; phylum Arthropoda; class Insecta; order Hymenoptera; family Torymidae; genus Torymus; species Torymus tubicola. Next base: position 137 of record JAWWEQ010051371.1, on the reverse strand, counting down.
TCATATCTATAGCGAAGAAATTAAACTCCAAACTGAACTAGAAGCAATAGCAGCTAAAATAGCAGTAGGAAACAGATTAATAACAGTGTGCAGCATTTATCTAAGTAATCGATACGAAATCAACACATCTATCTTAG
>JAWWEQ010051370.1:0-10267 GCA_035583055.1 Torymus tubicola | reverse complement strand
TTTCAAGAATTTTTTACTCAAAAATGTTCGTGGCAACCTAGGTTAAAAAAATATCAAAAAATTTGTCAAAATCTGAGAAATAATATATATTTTCGTAAGTCTACGCATTCAACCTCTTTTTGATAGAGCCACCTTAAGGAGAATATTGGGTGGTTATTTAACGTTGAACTGTTTTTAATTATTTATGGGATAAATAAAACATAAAAATTTATATCATGTTCTCTGAAAAAAAATATTATTTATTTTTAAATAGAACTATGTTGGACATTTGTGAAAAAGATTTTAAATTTTTTATAAATATAATAATTATTTTTTCATTTCATCCGAGTTATTTATAATTTAGACCGAATTCTATGAAACTTTAAAAATGAAAGAAAAAACGTATTTCCAGCGAATTTCATTGCTATTAAAAGATACATTGCTATTTATTTCGAAAAATTCCGTTCACTTGACAGAACCTACAGCGTCGTCCCAGAGGGTCTAGTATTCAGCGCGCAGAGAGCAGCAAATGGTCGTTTGCACAGCGACCATCGCCATAATGAAATTCACTTGAAAAAAAAGAGAGAGAAAAAAAAAGAAATCGTATACGCTATTTTTTCTCTGACAACAGTTGCGCTCGTTGGCGACGATGTTTTTAACTTGAAGAGCGTACGTCATGTTGTCAGTGATAAAATAAAAAAAGAAACACACAGAGCGACTGTACTTTTGAAGTTTCGTAAAAATTCTCCCGCTTCGTTAGTCTTCCAATTCCCGGTTCATTTGCGTGCTTTTTTGCCTATGACATAACGCGTACTATATATTCAACTGCTCACACTAGGACAAACAAAAAGAAGCGGCGAAGACATATCCTTTGGGAATATTTATATATGTATATACAGGTACACGTGCAGTGTAGCTTTTTTCAACTCGCGCGCTTAGTCCGCACAAATTTTTCGTCACTTCAGTCCTGTTCTTTTTGGTACAATTTTTTTTCCCATCCAGTTAAAAATATACGCACGTTGAGCGGTCAGAATTTTATCATTCATATGATTATCGCGAAAGAGTGATGAAATGCCGTCGCGTATATGGGTCTTGTTTATTTTCATTTTCTTTTACAGACCGGTGGAGAACGCTAGGCGCGTGCAAACATTGCTGCGCGCATATTGTATAAAACGTGAAAAGGCGAGATATATTCAGCTAGGAAAAATAAAATAATTTTTTTTTCGGCGGAACGGGGGTTGGTGAAAAGCGGGTCACGAAGCTTTCAGAAATAGCAAGAATATTGTTATTTCAATATAAAGCTATATAATATTTTCACGATGAAATATAATAACACTATTAAAATACCGTGAATTATATATATACTTCGTCATTTATGTATCAATCCATCCTAATTCCCTCGTTTTTCCATGCTTCCCATAGACCAAAACGATGCATTTTATATATAAGCTTCCTCTGTATGATTTAAAAAATCCACCCCTTTTTCCCCGTCATCCGCTACATTTTCACGAAAATCTCTCACACACACACACACACGCACATACGTGTACCGAGTAGCGTTCAAAGGGGAAAGCTGTATAGTAGAGTCGTAAATCGTTAATGAAGCCGCAAGTGCCCAGTACCACCGCGCCGCACTATACCCCGCGTATACGAATTACACGCTCGGCCGACGCTACGCTGCCTATATATATATAGTCATATCGCAAAATTCGAGATACCTCCGAAATGGTAATAACGAAGCTCTCACGTGAACGTACCAAACTGTATATACATATATATACACATATACACACCTATATACGTATATAAAGTAATGTAATAGTGTAGAGCGGAGAGGAGAGGGGTAAGGAATATTGGGCAATAAATCGAAGAAAAGTGTATAGAGAGAGAGAGAGGAGTCCATTGGCTGTGGTCCACGTCGTATATGGGCTTTGCGGCTCGCGGAATTCACTCGCCGCCGTTCGAGTGATTAAGGGTTCGGGGTAAGTGCGCGACTTGAGATTTTCCAGAGAGTAGAAGGGGGTGAGCAGAAAAAAAAGACGCGTTGCACTGCTGTGGCATCTAGTACTGATGCCCTGGCATTGCGGCCACCTCTCCGAGATATATGGCCATCTGGTACAGTAAATATATATATATAGGTATACGCTTTAGGAGTGTATTTTTTTTATCGTCGTAGCTCATTGGAAAAGTGTCTCGTGGGTTACTTACTGACTGCTCGAAGGACATATTTTTAAGATAAATAAATGTTGCGGATATCTTGATAATTGAACTTTTTTTTCGTTTCATTCATTTATGTTTAACTTTTATAATTCGTCGATGGAATTACGGTAAACCGGAAATCAGACCATGACAAAAGCATTGTGGAAAAATGATTAAAATATAAATACTTTAAGATATAAAATGTAATGGAATATTAATCGTAATATTCTTTACGCAAACGCGTATACCAACAGAAAATGCGTTATTTATTATAATGGAATATTAATAACCATTTAAAACTTTATAAGTGTAAACACTTTATAAGAGTTATACAAATCCACGTATTCTTGAAAAAAAGGAATCTTTCACGGCTGAATAAATTACAAAACTGAAACTTAGATTAACCGCCGCGTAAGCTGGATTTTTACTCTCTTTCACACACATATATATATATATATATATATATATAGCAAGACATGCAACCGGTAACGCGAGATTTCAAGAACATACATAATCAGATTTGGGTCTGCTAAAGCTCATTTTGTTTGTAATAACATTACGCGGACGCGTGGATTTACATAGCATTTAAAATATTTAGAATTATAGCGCCGTATAAAAGGAGCGCAAATCCACGGCTGCGCATATTAATGAAAGAGCTGCTACGTGAAAATTCTCTCCTTGTTAGAGCAAACGTTGTACATATTATATATATATATATATATATATATATATATATGTTATAAACCCGGGCTACATTCTTCGCGTTCTGCAATATTCGCAAAAATCTTGACCCCTTACGTTCACTATACCCGCGCGTATTACGGTTAAATTTTACCCTATAGAAATTCTTATAAATAAATAGTATAGCCTGAAGGTGTATAGTACTCAATCGCTACGACCGTATATAAAATACATAAGAAACGTATATATATATACACGCAAGCGTAGTACAGTTCTGTAACGCTAATTTGAATGCGAGTTTAAGTGAATTCTGTTTATGAATAAATTTGATAAAACGCAGCGCGCACGCGCGGTGAGAGTGGAACATACTGCAGGGATAATTGAAAATAAAGTCGACTCATGTTTTATTTATACCAAGAGAGAGAGAGAGAGAGGGAGAGCGCACAGAAAATCTCGCGCGAGTGCAAGTACAAGCCGGTACGCTGTACCTACCTATATACTATCGCACACGCGGCAGTCGTTTTGAAATGCATAACGCAAAAGCTCGCGCGGATGTACTACTCTTAACGTTCTTCTACTCCTTACCTAATCCGTTTGGTTAATAAATATCAAGAAGCTTGCGAGTCGTTTAAATTATTAGGTCAGAGGTGTGCAGTTGGGTTCTTCAGATGCCCAGGTACCAATTGGTAGCGAACGTTAGAGCGATTTGTACGTCAGGAGGGTAGTTTGACGAGAGGGATCGGGGTTTCCTTGAAAGTTTATATAAGTTTATAACGTGAGAATTGACAAATATATATAGGTATATATACACGGGAGAGGGAATAAATGATGACGTATTTGGGATGTGCGAGACTGATATAGAAGAGATGCGATCAGGGTATCATGATGAGAGTTAATTAATAACTAATTAAGTCTCTTTAACGTGGTTTATGTTGCGAGATCGGATCATCAATTTAATGTTCGGCAAATCAGTTTTCGGTTCATATTTTGATATTTGTATGAAAATCATATTAATATCGTTCTATATAGGTATATATATATATATATATACGTATCATATCATCAATCAGTGTATTATATTCTCTGAACGATTAGAGCTATTATTAGAAAATATGTTTAATGAATTTCGGTTTAATTAAGCCTTAATTCATTATATATATAGTAATTGATAAGCAATATGTATTATATATTGTGCACACGATATTAGCCGCAATATTGCAGAGACGGAATTATTGATATGGAAAAAAGTAGTATACGTCAGGCGTTCGTTCGTTATATACAGACATTTAATAATAAATGACGACAATAGACACGGTTTCGTTAATTATTAACGTAACGGATACCTACACATTTAATATTATTAGCTATATACATTTCTAACGTAACAATACAGCTATAACAGCGAATCATTCAATAATATAAGCTATTGTATAATTCCATTGTATTCCATTAAATAAATTAAATAAATATCTAAAAATATATATCCGCATACATACATACTATACGTTACATTCACGACATCAAATAATTTTTACAGCTTGTAAAATTTATAGCGACCCCATTTACAAGACCCTAAAATTAAAAAAAAAACCACCACTTTTTCTCACCATATTCTCATCCTAAAAATAAAAAAAAAAAGAATCTACTTCGGTAACACACACACACACGCGTCCATTCTGACTCTATCCACTCAGCATCAACCTCCGCACAGCAGTAGTATAGCAGCAGCCCATTTCCACTCTTCCATCGCAACCTCATCTCACTCTTTCTCTCTCTCTCTCTCCTTCGTCCTCTCTGAAACGAGCGCTCGGTAGCGACATAAAGAATCTCCCCAGCCATCGACTTGATATTCATTAAGGACCCTCGTCGTAGCTGCTGCTGCTGCTGCTGGTCTTTCCGCGCGCGCGTTTTTCGCTTCTCTCTCTCTCTCTCTCTCTTGCCATCGATTTATGGAAATCGTAAAAAGTGACGGGGCCGCCGACTGCTACCGCCTTGTTATCTTGGAGGCTGGCCAAAGGTACCAGGTGTCACGAACGCGTTGTGCCGGAGGCGCACAGATGGCCGGAGGGGGGAGAAAACGCGCGCGTTTATGGGACGACGAATTGTCGCGCGCGAGGATATACGTCCATCTATTTCTACCGCGTGTTTTTTTTTCTTCTTTATTAAAGAATGTACGTAGCTGTAATGAGATTTGAGAAACGTGTGCGGATGTGTGACAAAAGAGAGAAAGATGATAGTTGCGGGTGTCGCGTTTTAATGTCATTATACGTGGTGATTGATGGGGGTATACGAGGGTGAAAGTGTGAGCGCGTCGTTTGGGTAAGTTTTTCGCTCTTATATAAAGTATTTTCCATACAGAGGAGGATGATTAAAGTTATAACGATCTTAGTTTTGAAAAGTAGTCGTAAAATTCAAAGTGTCGGTCTGGTCGGGGTGGTGGCTGCGAAGTCGGAAATTTAGAGACACACGCGCGCGCGCGCGGCTGCGCAAATAGTTCGCGCGGGACTTTTCCTCTGCTAGAAACGACAATTTTTCATATTAGATATGTGTGTCTGTGTCTGTGTGTGTGCGTGTGTTTTTTCTGCTCTTAGAATGAGAATGGGCGTGAGTACTTTTTTAGAGAGTGCATAGTCACAGCTTATAACACACGCTTTGAAAGTTTAATTTACTTTTGTAAAGAGTTTTTTGTTAACCTCTTGTGCGTGTGTGTGTGTGTGTGTGTGTGTGTGTGTGTGTGTGTGTGTGTAATATAAGCATTACGAAGCAAACTTTTAGTTTATTCTTGCAGTGAGTTCAAAGTGTGTATGTGTATATATATGTGAGATATCAAAGTGCTCGCGAGTTTATAATTGATAAGCAATTTACCAGGGTATAATTGATTGCAAATACCACGGTAGTACATATCGACGCGGCGGCAAATATTATTTTAAGAACCGTTAAAAATGTAAAATCACTTTGTCGCATATATACCGCACGTGCAACCTCTTTCTTCGAAGTAAAATATATCGCTGACATACACATACATATATACTCTGGTAAATATCAATAACCATGTATGCATAAGTCAGGACAGCAAAACTACACTTGCGAAATAAACCGCGACTCATTGTTTGCACACAGACATACGTTCCGCGACTTCGAACAAAAATATATATAACTATATACTCTCTGCAAGATTCGAAATTACATAGTTAATTGAGAAGTAAACTTGTGTATACAGTTCCGTTTGCACGCTTCCCTTTGTATACACATATATGTACATATGTATATATAATTACGTACATGAACGATACACAAACGAGGTTACGTACTGCATTAGCCTTTTCGCTTTATGCAAGCTTGCACTGGAGCATATAGTGTCTCTCGTTGTCCTGCACCAACGCGCGCCCGCGCGCCACCGTCTCCTGTTCTATTTCCAGTTAAAAAGAAAAACTAATGCGGAAGTTAGAAAGCCACTGTGTGCATGCAACACTAGTGTATCTGCACGAGCTTATATTGATACAATTGGGGCGATTCTAATGCTATTTACTATAGAGAGAGAGAGAGGGAGAGAGAGGTAGAGAGGTAGAAAGCGAGAGCTCTCGGTTTAATGAACTAATTAGTTTAATTAGTTGAAATTCGATTGATAAATTTATGGAAATTACTTTGCTGAACGTTTCCGAAAGCACGAATTACTCGGTTATATATATATAAAACTACTATATATATATATATATATATATATATATATACTATATATATAGTCACATCGGTCGTGACTTTTTGCGAACGACGTTCACTCTCTATGACCGAGAGCGAGAGATTTTCGTACGCCTTTACGTCTGGAACGTGTTGCCGTGCTTTGCAGAATAAAAGGGTACTACTATACTACTACAGGTCGTCCAAAAAAATCTTTTCTTTTTTTTATACACAGAACGCGAAAGCATAGACCAAAGGATCTGCGAATTAATATTTAAACGAATCACGATCCCTGATTATATCAAAGTTCGCACGCCCGAATCCGCACAGGGACGACACAACCTCCAACTCTCTAATAGGTTTACACGCGCGAGTGCTACTATAGCGCAGCGTTTTCATTAAAAAAAAAACGTGCGCACGCAGGCGGTTCCCCCGTGGTAACAAGATTAAATGAAAATTTCAGTCACCCGACACACACATACAACTTCGTTACCATCTTTTATATATTTACCCCTCCGTAGTGGTATACAGGTATATCGTCGCTGCACGAAAGTTGAGCATCTAAACGGTATTATGTATACATCAGTGAACCGAACGAGGTTAATATACGCCCTGGCGTGAGTTTTAAACTGCAGCTTCTTCTTAAATACAAGTGTATATATATACACGCGCAATGGTATGCGTCGTTCGTATTTAAATTCTCCGGAATGTTCTTTTCACTCACGGATTCTTCTTCTTCTTCTTCTCTCGGGTTCTTGACAATTTTATTAAAACTTGGGGAGATTAGCGCCTTCCCTCCTTCGCTGCCACAGCGAAAGTCTTTTTCCTGCCAACAACGGCGACGACGAATTCCTCGATCTTTCGAAGTTACGAGCGCTGTATACGGTGGGAGAAAGTCGCTGTCGAGAAATACTTCTGGCGTGTGTATATATATGTATATAAAAAGGAACGTTGTGATGTAGTGTGTGTATGTATATATATATGTATGTATAGGATAGACGAGACGAAAACCCAATGAAATACGAGAGGGATAATAACTTGTGTGGTTGTGGTGGTAGTAGAAGTGCGAGAGAGAGAGAGAGAGCTTTAAAAGTTCAAGTGCGATGGAGCTTTAGAGTGAAAATGACGCTCGAAAGGATTTCCCGGGCGGAAAGTATCGTTCTCCTTTTGTGCATGTGATATTCCTATACAGGCACAGAGAGAGAGAGAGAGAGAGAGAGAGAAAGAGAGATGGAGAAACGACGCTCGCATGCATGCGCTGATGTTTCTTACCGCGATAAAGGCAAATGGTGTACGTAAATCAAGTGTATCGCGGTTATTAAACTGCGTTTCGCTTATGGAGCGAGGAGAGGGGAGGAAATGGATGTATAATCGGATGTCGCGGCTGTGCGCGCATATACGTGTATACATATATATAGATCTGTCTCGGACATTATCACTGATCAAATATGCACGGGTAAATGTACGATCGCTTATGTATGTGTATGTTTATGCTGTGTGTGTGTGTGTCTTTGCCCTCGGTGAGGGGGGAATGTGAGGTATTTTAATTGCGATGTAATTATACAGATGTCAAGAGAGAGCGAGAGAGAGGCAGAGAGAGATGAAATGTTTTAAAAGTTCGGAGAATGATTATTATCGTGTGGGTAGTTGCCACATTGAAATGTTAAATTTTTATGTCAAAGGGGAGTAATGGAATTAAACGTTCGGCGGTAAAAATTAATTTTAATGTGGAATTAATGCGAAATTCACGTATTATTAATGATATCGTTTGAGGAACATAAGTTTGATTTAACGACGTTTGCTGCGAATATGTAAAAATTTGTTGTATACTTTCTGAATTACAAACAATTTATGAAACCCTTCGCAGACTTCTATCTATATACATTTATTTACCATTAATTAAAGCAGACTTAATTAAGCGACCACCACCGGTTGTACTACAACCCAACCATCAATCAACCCGAACAACACTCATCACACTCTTATTTTATCTGACAAAAAAATTGCACTCATCATCACTTCACATCGATTCGTTCGTATACCACGCGGTTGCCCAAAACCGCAACCCTCGCAGGCGCTATATATATAGCAACGCAACACATCAATGATCCGACGGTGCGGAGAGCCACAGCTACCCGAAGAACTTGCGCATGGTATCGCACTCGCGCGAGACACAAAATCAAGCGTCAAATGCCACGCGAGCGAGAGGTGGGAAATACCCCTCCACCACCCCAAGGGGGAGAATGTCGTGTATATACGAGTAGACGCGAGACACACAGAGGAGAAGAGAGAGGGACACGAGTATGCAGGTGGTGTGAAATTCGAGTGGCTTTTTCAGGAGCTATATACGGAGGAAGATTGGATGAGGAACGCTAGGTGAGGAAATAAGGGATGATTGTTTGTCGGTATAGGATGTAGATGTCTATGTGTGTATGTGTGGTATAGTAAAGTTTTTGCAGAGTTGGTTGGTATGCATGAATATAAAGTAGGGAGATCATTTCGTGTATTTTGAAAATGCAAAGAATTTGCCGGGTAAAGTTCGTTCCGAGAGCGTATAACGGAGAAATTCGAAATTCTTTCGGGAATCAGACGTTTTTTTGTTGTGGAGGAATATGCAGAGCGTGGACAGGGAAAGACTTTGGGTAATGTAAGAAGCTGAATATTGTTTCCATGACGTGAAGTTGTACAATAAGTATATAAATAATAAACGACATTTCCTGTATTAATTCTTAAAAGAGATGTTAAACGAGTATCTTACCACTGACACAATATGTGTCTTACCAAACTCGCTCTTATACTACTTATCGCGCGGATGTCGGACGTATTTGTAATAATTTAAGCTGTTATTTCCATCATATATATACACATAACTACAATTATACTCTATAGCAAAACTATATTAAATGTAAATAAGGCCCATTCGTTATTCGGCGTGTAATTGCCTTGACGCGCGAGGCTGCTATTTGTAAATCACTCAAACGGCCGGTGAATATTTTAAAATTGAATTTCCATTAAGCGGTGGCAAATTAAAACTTATTTAGTAATCGAATCGCGTCGCCTCTATATATATACACGCGCGTGCAACGAGAAATTGCAACAGTGAACGGATGGACAGCATCAAATGTAGATATTCGCATATACGCGTGGGAAAATGTCCAAATTCAGGGTTACGTCGCGTCGAAATAATTAATCACCACTACCACCACCAGTCGCCGCGTGGAATACGAATTTACGTCTCTACTCATTGAAAACTAATTTCCATATATCATGGATTTTTTTTTTGTTTTAACGACGGAGGGGGGAAGGGAGCGGTTGTCGATGATGAAGTGACGTTATAGAGTAAAGTTTTGATGTATGAAACGTATCCGGTGTTAGGGAAGATAGTTTTATAGTTGCGGTAGTAGACGATGGAGCGTATAAATTTTTATATATGTAGCGATCTTGTGTACCTTTGAAAAATGTCGTCAACAATGGTGTCGCGGATATTGTACGCATCGTAAATCATGACATCCTTTCACATAATATTCTTTTGATCTTATTAAATTTTCAATAAATAAGTGAAATTTGTTGTAGATCATTATATTGTATATAAAAAAATACTGTTTTTCTCGAGAATAGTGTCGCGAGAAAAAGGAAAATAAACACCACCATTGTGTGTATATATATGGGCAGTTCTCAGGTGAATCGAGAGGTCAAAATTTTTTTTTCTTTTAAAATCACCTAAATCGCT
>JAWWEQ010051369.1:0-10267 GCA_035583055.1 Torymus tubicola | reverse complement strand
TATCTATTTATCTATTTATCTATTTATCTATTTATCTATTTATCTATTTATCTATTTATCTATTTATCTATTTATCTATTTATCTTAGTTTTGATTATTAAATTTAAGCATACATTTCAAAGGTGGTTCCGATGGTAATTTTTTATTCTATAATTTTTACTAAAACAATCTATGCAATTTTTGACCACGTAATTATCCTCGGTACATTTCTTCTATTTAAGTAGAGGTTCCGGTGGTAAAAGATTATCTTCAATCCTAATCTTCTCTATTTTAATAATTTCGTTGTATAACGGCGGAGGTGATTCTTTAGGCAGAGGAGAATTTTTGGTCAGAAAATAATGGTGAATATGCCTAGTTTATTATTACAAAGCGAAAATTTTGAAATCCTTAATACCGGATACTAAACCACAAAATTTTATTTCATCAAATTGAAATTTTCAACGCAAAGAATATGATAATTTTAACTTCCTATTGTTCTATTTAAAAGAAATTGCTCAATTATTTTAATATATATTTTTTTATCTGTTTGCTTATATAGTAATAATAAAATTTCAAATATAGAAAACTTAGAAAGGCAAATGTTATAAATTTAGCGAAAATATAATAAGAATAATTTTCAAAGAGAAATTGTATTATCTAAACAATTTAAAAAGGTTTTATTCTAAAGTATTCTAATATTATGTCCGTGACGTATTCTTTAAATCCTCCCATCAGTAATTTTTTGAACGGAAGATGATGGGACAATTTCCAAGCAAACTACGTAGCTCCTGTTGCAGTCCGAAATTCCACGAGATCATTAGTACTTCACCGGCCGGGAGTACTCCAAGGCGGAGTCAGCCTACGTCGCGGCACGCGGCGTCCTATACGATGCCCGTGCTAAGTTTCAGCCGCACTCTGGGCCGCTGGTATCAAGCACTCCGATACCTGAACAGCCTCGCAGCTCCGCTCGCGTGCCCAGGATCACTGTTTCAGTGTTCAGCGGCTGCAGAGATGATTGGGAATCATTTCGGGATATGTTTAAATCGCTCATTCACGGCGATCCTGCTCTGAGCAGCGTAGATAAACCCTTTTATCTCAAGCCTCACGTGCAGAGTGAGGCGAAGCTGGCCTTGAGTAATTTGCAAATCACTGCAACGAATTACACTACCGCATGGGGGATTCTGGAGCTGCGTTACGACAATCGGCGCCTGCTTGTCCAAGATCACCTCAAGGCTATCAAGGGGTTGCGTCCACTCAAAGAGGAGTCAGCGAGTGGCCTCCAGTCGCTGCAAGACGAGCTGAAGCGCCATCGAGAGTTCTTGGTCGACCAGTCGATAACTGGGATGACTGGCTAGTCTCCTTCGCCTCCGACGCCAGCGACCCAGTCACTCGACGCGACTGGGAAGAAGAACTTGAAGCCCTTGAGAAGTCGGCTGACGGCCAACGTGAACTTCACCCAACCTTCGACACTTTGTCCACGTTCTTGGAACGTCGCTGTCGCACGCTGCAGGCTCTTGAGCTCGCTCGAGGAACCAAGAATAGCCTTCCTCGTAGCTCACGAAACAGGGACTCCGATCCGCATAGCGTCAAGGTCTACGCAACCACTGCAGCCTGAGGTGATCCTGGCTGCGCTGCTTGTGGTGGTCCTCATTACACTGGTCATTGCGCGGAGTTTAGACGTCTCCCTACAAGAGAACGTAAGGCCGTCGCCAACCGAGCCCAGCTTTGCTACAACTGCCTCAGATCGTCCCATGCTTACTGAAACTGCCCATCGCAGTCGGCATGCCGGAGCTGCGGAAGCCAACACCACACGCTGCTTCACGATGGCTTGATGAAGAGGCAGGGGCCCCCAATAGACTCAGGTATTCCTGCCAAGACCAATTCTCGCGAAGGCACGAGACGCCATCTTTCGAATCCAACCTCGGCTGCTGTCACAGAGGTCGAGGAGCCGCCTTCAATAGCCACATCATGACTCAGCGGACTGCTACCAACAGCGATGGTCATGCTCGGAGACGGCGGGCAGCACTGTGAACAGGTTCGAGCATTGATCGACCCTTGCTCCGAGTCCACGCTCATGACTCTTCGACTGGCCCGCCGATTTGGCCGGAATCTCGAGCGGAGGAACATGCATATCGTCGGGGTTGTCGGAGAAGCTATGGGAACAACCCTGCTTCGTGCCCAGATCCGTATCTATCCACCGCAAACGACCACTCCACTGTACGTCGAGGCCTATGGTCTCCAACGTCTTAGAATCACTACTCCCAGCTCCTGTTTTGATCGCCAATTAATGCGACCATTCTTGAAACTACCCCTGGCAGATCCAGACTTCGCCGTTTCCCGAGAAGTGGATCTAGTGCTGGGTACCAATGCTTATAGTCGCATTATCCTCGACGGCGTCTATCACCAAGGAGGTCTCTTGGCTCAACGCTCCATTTTTGGGTGGACTGTCGCTGGCGAGTCAAAAAGATCTCAGCCTGCGAAAGCGGCCGTCACCTGCGCCACTCGACAATCGCCCGCTGACGTCGAGTGTGAGAACACCTAGTTCGCTAAGCACTCTCGGAACACGTCTGGTCGGTACTCGGTGCCATTGCCTGTGCACCTCGGCCGTCTCGAGCTTCTCGGAGAAATCTTAATCAACGCTCGTAGAGCTCTGTCGGCTATGCATCGGAGAATGCAAGGGAGCCCCGACTTTGCGGCTGCCTACATCAACTTTATGGAGGAATATGCCAACCTGGGCCACATGCGTCCACTGACCACCGAGGAGCTGAAGTCCCCGACATACCGCGTTCACTACTGGCCACACCACGGCATATGGCAGCGGAAGGATGAGAGCAAAAAACTTCGCGATGTGTTTAATGCATCCTGCCCTACCTCGTCTGGCTGCAGCTTCAACGAAGTGCTCTTCCCGGGGCCCAAACTACAGAATGAGTTGGTCACGGTCATTACTCGCTGGAGACGTTATCCTATCTCCTTCTGTGCAGACATCAAGATAATGTTTCGTCAGATACGGGTCAATCCTGACGACAAACAACTTCAGCGCATTCTCTGGAGCCCATCGGCCGAAGAGTCTGCTCTCCATTATGCTCTTCTCACGGTCACCTATGGAGAATCATGTGCGCCGTATCTAGCCTTAAGAACCCTCAAGCAATTGTGCATCGACGAAGGCAGCACCCTGCGCGAAGCGGTTCGAGGCATAGATCAGGAACTCTACGTCGATGACTTCCTGTGCCGTGCTTACGAATTCGAACACGCCCGACAGCGACGCGACCAGCTGATTGAGCTTCTCCATGCCGGTGGCTTCGAGCTGAAGAAATGGGTGTCCAACTCTCCACTTCTCCTGGAGGACCTGCCCGTCGATGACCGCCTTCGCCCGGACTGGATATTGCTCAGCTCCGGAGGGCCAGTTAGTGAGCTCGGGGTTTCCTGGGATCCGCTCGCCGATCGCCTCAGATTTGCCCTACCCGATTTCGAAAGAGGCCACCCAATTTCCAAGCGCCAGGTGCGATCGGAGATAGCACGACTCTTTGACCCAGCTGGTTGGCTCACTCTCGTTGTCGTTCGAGCCAAGATGTTCATGCAAGACCTGTGGAGAGACAAGCTTGATTGGGATGAGGACTTGCCATGTCGTGCCACTGCTGCGACCGTCTATCTCCGATCAAGCGACGAAAGAGGGACAGTCAAGGTCCACTTGATTGCAGCCAAAACGAAGCTGGCATCAATCAAGAGTCAGATCAGTTCGACTCGCCCACCAATCCGGATGACGATCCCGCGACTCGAACTGAGGGCGGCTCTACTCACGGCGCGGCTGCTGCGCTCCGTGGCCAAGGACCTAGGCATCCCGTTCCAAGACTGCTTCGCTTGGAGCGATTCACAAGTTACCCTTCACTGGCTTCGCTTGACCGGCCCTGTGGGCAACGATTTCGTAGACAATTACGTCAGCCATATTCACGAGTTGATGCCTGACTGCGTCTGGCGGTATGTTAACACACGTGAGAATCCTGCGGACTTGGCCACCAGGGGTACCGATCCTGAGACGCTCCGTCAACGAGTTCACTGGTGGGGGCCAACTTGGTTGGCTGACGACTCTTCTACTTGGCCTCAACCTACGCTGAGTCCGCCAGCAGCTCTCACCTGTCTCCTGACCCGTGTTGTCCACGAGGAGGTCTCCGATCGATTCTCTTCTCTGAACCGCATGTTGAAGACGCTCGTACATTGCCAACGCCTGCTGCTGAAACGCCAAAACCCTGCAATCCCGGCCCCCCTTTCGCCAGTCATCGTCGATGAAATGCGGACTGCCTTCCTCAGCTGCGTCAAACTGAGCCAAAGCCGTGACTACGCGTTAGAGATCGAACAGCTCACCCACCACAGTCCCGTCAACACTTCCAGTCCATTGAGGGCCCTTGCTCCATTCCTCGACGACAATCAGGTTCTACGAGTAGGCGGCCGACTCGAAAACTCCCTTTTGCCCTTCGACGAGAAGCATTCGGTAATCTTGGATAGCCGATGCCACCACGCCAAGCTGATTATTAATTGGGCACATGGCGGATTCCGCCTCATGAAACGTGTGTGGCTTGTCGGTGGTCGAGTGCGCGTTAAATCGCAGATGCGGCAGTGCGTGATTTGCGTCAGAGCCGCAGCTCATCACATGAACCAGCTCATGGCTCCCCTGCCCGCTTCGCGAGTCATCACATAGTGGCAACGACCTCGAGACAACCTCGCCGTCAACAACCTCGTCGTCATCATAGATCCTTCGTTGATTTGGGGCAACGGAAGGTGGCCCATCGGTCGAGTGCTTCGCATCTGCCCTGGATCAGATGATCGCGTGAGGGTCGCCGAGATCCGCACTGCCGAGGGTACTTATACTCGTCCAATTTCCAAGCTCGTACGCCTGCCGTTGTCGCATGCAACTGATTCACCCTCCAGCTGATCAAATCATCGTTCCTGAAACGAGGCGGGCGGGATGAACAAAAATTCCCAGTCGACTATCGGGTTCTCAACTGCGCGTCTTCCCGGGCTGACCCCCTCTCTGCCCGAGAAGGAGTGGGGGGGTTCACGCTCGCAGCCGCCGACCGCCACGCCGCGCTCGGCATTCTCACCGCCGCCTTCTAACTGCTCGGACGTCCTCTCTCCAGCTCAGACGCAAGACAGGGGATAAGCCAGACTCCATCCATCGTTGTCAGTGGAATACCGCCTGAGATCATCGAGATGGTGAGCTATCGCCCGGTTTCAGACCCCCTACAAGACCGTCGCCGTAATCGAAGCGTCCCTCCCGTACTTTGCAAAAGTTACATATGCGCATTAAGTTTCACTCATCTGATAATACTGTTTTCATTTACCATTATGTATTATATTTACTGTTTTCATATACTATTTTCGTTTCTTGTATTTTGGGTCAATAAATTGCTACTTTTTTTCAAACATTGAATTTTTTGATTGCAACATAATTTGTTTGAGAATTCGGTTCTTACTGAGCTGAGATTGTTGAGATATTTATTGATTATTATTTAATCAACAACACTAATAGAAACTTAGTTTTATAACAAATGAAGTATTTGCGATTTGCATTGGATAAGCTTTTAAGCAAAAAATTGTGACACGGCAAATTGCGTGTCATTATAAAAACGAAAAAGTACGCGCGAAAGTACACCGGCGTTGGCGAGCGGAGCCTCGACATGCGACGTCGCGTGCAGACATACACGCGCCCGTGTCCCTATGCCTCGCTGTAGGCAGCGGTATTCCCCTCACGCCCCTCCTTTCCCCTACAACGCCTTGGTTGTAGCTGAAGAGGGCGAAATAGCTGGAGCTAGAGCGTTCAAGAATCAGCTGGTGTGGAGAGCATGATGTCTCCGTCTCCCTACGCCGACCGAGCAGCAGCCGACACCCGAAGAGGGAGAGAGAGAGAGAGAAAGAGAGAGAGAGAGAGAACTGCACAGCCACGGCAGCGCCGACTCGGCCCGCCCATAGCAGGTACGAGCCTACAGAGGAGAGGCTCGCGCGCGTCACGGTGAAGAAGGAGGCCAATCGGTGAAACACGGTGTGCAGATGCACGTGGACGGCCTAGCCGGCATTTTGGCCGGTATTCGCTCGCCATCCGTCGTGCCGTGTGCGTCCAGAGTGCTCTGCGAGGGTGGCAAGACGTGAGAGAGGACGTTGTGAAGTAGGACGCTGTGACGTCGGTCCTGCCAAGGATGTATAGGAGAATGGAGCACCACCCCTGCTAGAGCAGCTGGTAGACTTTTCTTGTCTCCCCAAAATTCGTAATATTATAGAAAATTCAACGTTGAGTGATCTGTTGGTAACTATGTAATTTTTCGTAAATATCTGAAAAAATTCTTATGAATTTTGGAAATAAAAAGAAGGCGTAATAGTTATATAATAAAAATAATATTTGCTCACGCGGGCTTAAAGGTCGTAGGTTCTATATACAATACAGTTTTGTAGGAGTATGTGAGCTATTGCGCCTTTTATTAGGTGTTAAGTAGTACTTTCTGTCCGCTGGCTGAATATTTTTGAAGTCATAATATGGGCATAAAAAGTAATTTTACACTTAATAAGGTATGATATGTTGTCAGTGAAGTTACGATATGGGTACTTGGCAACAATAAATAGATTACAGTACTTTCTTGTGTTTAATTTGTATATAAGGATGAACAAATTTGAATATATTTTTAAGAACAGTCATACAGGTGTTTCATAGAGTTGATTGCATTACTTGACTACCCACACAGCACGGAGATATTGCCATAAAGTTGCAGCAACATTGCAATATTTTTGCAATATTTTGTCATGAGTAAAATATTTCAGTAAGATTGCTGCAATATAATAAAAATAAGTGCAATTTTGCAAGATTTTAGCAATATTGGAGAGAGATTTAAAAAAAATATTCTAAAAAGGCAATATTGCAGCAACATTGTAGGAGTAAGTTAATATAAGATAATGTACGGCAATATTGACAAAATATTTTCTCAATAATGTAGATCAATATATTACTATTCAATGTATATGCAAGATTTCAGCAATCTACTCAAATAACATCAGTTTCTAATGTTGCCTGAATGTTGTAGAAATATCATGAAAAACTATTTAAAAAAAAAAATATTGCAAGAGCATTTTAGCAACATTTCGTAAAAGGGAAGATCGACTTTTTATAACGCAATACTGCAGCAACATACCTGCAATAATAAAATATATTATAATAATTTGCAATATTGTGCCAAGATTCCAGCAATGTAATTAAATAATATATTAGTCCCTGATGTTGCCGCAATGTTGCAAAAATATTTTGAAAAATTGTTGAAATTGTAATATAGCAAGGGTATTGTAGCAATAATTCTCGAAAAGATACTTTCAAATTCTTATAACGCAATACTGCAGCAACATAACTGCAATAATGCAATATGTTATAACAATTTGAAATATTGTGAAAAGATTCCAGCAATACAGATAAATAATATATTAATCCCTAATGTTGCCTTAATGCAGTGATGCCAGATACAGGTGTTTTGTTTCTCTCACTCTCATAGGAATAATGTTATATTACGTGATAGTAATAAAGGCAAAACACCTCTATATGGCATCACTGTCTTAATGATGCAAAAATATTTTGAGAAATTGTATATCGATAACTGATTTCACAACTTTAACGGGACTTAACTTCTACGGGAACAGGTAACAATGTTAATGGATTACTTTACTCTTAATTCAAGAGATCTTGAAGCTAGAAATTATTTATATTCTAATATTCCTGTGCATTATGTATTTAAGACACAGAATGTTAGTAGAAGGAAAGAAAGTAAGTGGTACAAAAGAAAAAGATATACTGATTGCTTTTGTAGAAAGTTATAGGGTACAGCGAGTAATCGAAGGTACAAGCGCGGAAGGAAAAATGAAGACTGTCCCAGATCGCATCTTTGTCACCAGAGCCTTAGGCGAGGCTTAGGTGACAATTTACTTTATTTACTTCCTCCCGTGGTGCGTATACTATTTTTCTCCACGAGGAGCGTAAAATGCATAGGCTATTTTTCGCCCGCAGGGCGTACAGTACGCACTTTACGCGCCATGTGCAGAAAAGGATTTTTTAGCTCGAAAACGAAGCAAAATTTCGAAATATCTTACATAGACTTTTTTCTTGTAATTTTTAGTAGAATTTAATTATATTTCTTTTAGATCTGTGTACGAATTTTTTAAAAACATGATGACACAAATGAACTTTTTTAGATCTAAAAACGATCGTTAATCGTCACAGGATTCATACGGACACTTTTGGACAATCAAAAGGTATCCCCATGAATTTTTGGGTAAAGAAAGTCCGGATCTGATTTTTAATTATTTTAATTTTTATGTTTCTTTTGCATATGCGTAAGAGAAAACATAAACGTACAGCATTAAAAGTATTTTTATTGAAGAACTGAGAAAATTCTAGAAAAAACTGCTATTCTTGGGTCTATCGCGAAAAATGCTTCCTTCAATAGTTATAAATTAATGAAAATCGGTCAAAAATGCAAAAATCATCAAAATTTAGTTTTTGACCACATATATCACCAAAACTATGGGTCAAAAAAATCTAAAAATAATTCAGGAATATCCAGAATGTGTAGCAGAACATTTCCTGAGAGTTTCAAGAAAATATATTTTTTGACCTTTCGATTTGAGAGAGACTTGGGCATACAAGGTGTCCCTTTTTAATCGACCACCCCCAGAAATTGGCAGAAGATGCACTTTGGGAAAAAAAATGATAAATACACCAGTTTTAGGGTTCAAAGGGGAGCACCTAATGGTACCAACCAAGGGTTGTTGACCCCAGAAATGTGTGAGAGTACGTATCTAAACGTAAAATTTTCTGCTCTTTCCATTTCTAGGGTGAAAAATAGCGTTTTCCATTAACAAAAAAACACTTTGAACTTGAAATAACCTTGAAAATCACGTTCAAGGTCAAAGTCGTTGGTACCATTAGGTGGTCCCCTTTGAACCCTAAAATTTTTGTATTTATCATTTTTTTCTCCGAGTACATCTTCTGCCAATTTCTGGGGGTAGACGATAAAAATAGGACACCTTTACTTTTGCCGTGACACAAAAAATTCCACACGCACGGAACGCGCTAATCAATTTCCAGTATTTTAAAAATTACAAGTCTGATTTTAGCAAAATATGATTCAAAGAATTTTATTTTCAATAAATTATAGCTTATAGCTTGACATCATTAAAATTATAACGAAAAAAGCAATTATAATGAAAATTAACTTTTGCACCTCTGTAGTTATATTACTATACAGGACGCTTTCATACATTTTAAAATTAAAACTATTTACAGTTCTTAACACGTAATACAATAGCCCCAATGTTAGGAATCAGTTTTTTAAATTTGTTTCAGTTGCATATGATTTATATATGCTACTCTATGTCACACTTTTAATGCTATATTTTCTTTATTTTGTTGTTGCATTCATAATAAAATTTAAAAATAAGAGCAGTCAACATAAAAATGTTTGACATAAGCATATTTATTTTTCATTTTAAAAAAGCTTGGTAAATAAATAAATTGCTCTCAAAAATGTATTGTTTATTTTTTATTTTCATTCTCTAATTCCAGTATTTAATCATAGGTATACCTAAACTTCTTCTACAGTCTAGAGACAATACCGTTTATCTTTTGAAGGTATCATTATCACAACATATTAAACTGAAACTACTGTATCTCACAGTGACACCTGTAATTACGTGCAATCATTTCTGATACTTCATCATATAGACTGATAGCTAGCCGTATAAATTATTAGAACATTCAGCATTATATAAATGTTGACAAGAAAGACTTGCTTGAGATAAAGAGAATAAACTTTATTCTTCATTTCGAATATTATTTTGTGAAACACATGTTCATCTAAATAACTTTCAAAAACATTAAATACTATTATTGCATTATTTTCTTCATTTCGAATATTGTTGTCTGAAGAATCACTTGACGTGCTACTGTTTTGTTTGTTTAAATCACTTTCAGAAGCAGTAAATACAACTTTTTTAAGGGGGGAGGACACCTTCAAAATTCGAAAAAATCAATATTTTTTTTGATTATTTGATTTTTCGATTCTTTATATTATTCTAAACTTGTAAAAAAAGTTTAAGTGACATATTTGAGAAATTACCGAAGGTATAAGCAAAAATGTCAATAAACTTTTATAAGAACGTGCCAACAGTTTCTGCCAATTTGGATTTTATCACACAAACGTAAGCCACATCAAGAACTAATTACTTACAACCAATTTTACGGTTAAAGAAAAAAAACTTAATA
>JAWWEQ010051368.1:0-10270 GCA_035583055.1 Torymus tubicola | reverse complement strand
CTGAATTACTTTTGTAATGTACACATAATGTAATATTATATATTTCATTGTATATTTGTACTCTGGTAATAAATAAAATAAAAAAAAAAATAAATAAATAAAAATAAATATTAGTATTATTATTCACAAAAGATTTAAATTTGAAGGGTTTTTTAAGGAACTCGTTAAAATGATTAGTAAAATAATACACATATACGTCTATTTTTTCAGGTATGATGATAAATTAACAATACGATTAATTGTAAAGTCATGAGAAAATAAAATTCTTTTTATTTTTATAGATTTTAGGAAAAACTTATACTTGACGTATTTTATAATTTTGTAGGAAGTTTTATTATTTCTACTTTAATTTAAATAAATGTATAAATCAAATGTTTTCGAAAATAAATATTAAGCTTCTTTTAGAGATTTTGTAGATCTTGCAATATAAAGTTTGTTAGTAAGTATATTATTCTTGTACAGAATGTCTTGTTGACTTTTTTGAAAAAATATTAAATAAACTTAAATTGAAAAAATAGTCTAAAATAATAACAATAATAGCGGAATGACGCGTTCGTTTTGCAAAAGCAATTAAGAAATTTCGGAAAGCTTGCTTTTTTGCAAAAAATTAAAAAACACACACACACACATCGTGCTTATCCAAATTCCGGGCGACCTAATGGTAATTGGATGCTGATACCTCATTAAGGAAGAAAAAAAAAATCTAACGTTAACCTTACGCGTCTCTCAATATGTATGTATATATACAAGGTGTCCCATTTTAATCGCCCACCCCTAAAAATTGGCAGAAGATGCACTCGGAGCAAAACATAACAAATACAAGAGTTTTAGGGTTCAAAGGGGGCCACCTAATGATACCAACGAATTGTCCTTGAACGGAATTTTGAATGGTATTTCAAGGTCAAAGTGGTTTTTTTTTAATGGGAACTCCTATTTTTTACCCCAGAAATAGAAAGAGCAGACAATTTCTGAGAGTACATATCTGAACATAATATCTTCTTACACGTATCCCTTTCATTATTTTGTATATTAGTTAGCTCAGACAATCTTCACAAGTTTTTATTTGATCTTTTTAAAGAATTTCTGGTTTGATGTGTTTGCATAACTCAGCATTATATTTTAATTTTCTAATAGTAGAATCATAGTTTGAAAATTTATTACAACTTCAAAATTCTTGTTGAATTTATCTCCAGTATCATTACGAACTTTTTCAATGTTTTTGTTTTCTTTGTTTTTATCATTTTCGATTTCACTATCACTATCACGTAATAATTTAACGGAAGATGGTCATAGACATCTACAACATTTTAAATGTATTAAAAGAAGAATTGTAGCAGAGATGATGATTGGGTTGCATACAAACATCAATATTGACTTCTAAGAATGTTAAAACATTATATCTGTAAAAATAAACAATTCACAACGTATCAAATTTTTACTTAAAAAAATGATTTTAGAGTCATTGAAATTAAAATAAGTATACTTATCTAATATAATAAGAATTTTCCCTGTTGATAAGCGTATATATAGATATAGATAAATTCTTCGCATTATAGTTGACTCCTTGAGTTGAGATTCACTTATTAAATAAAACGCACGAAGATAATATATTATATATATGGGCTATTTCAGGTGAACTGAGCAGCTCAAAATTTGTAGACACTTAGTTTCTTATGAAAATAAAACATGTTCCTAAATTTGTAGAGCAATATTTTAATAATTACAAAAGTTATTGCACATCAAAAATTGTAACTTTTTGCAATTTTTGGAAAAAACTTACCTTTTGCCATTTTTTTACTCAAAATCCTGAAACTTTTTGTATAGCACATTGATTCGAAAAAAGTTTGCATTTTACTTCTAGAATGTCGTTATATTTTTCTTATGACCCTTTTTGAAAGTCTCTGATTAGCTGCTTTTCAATGAACCTTTATCTAAGAGAAAGAAAGGAGTTTGACAAAATATTTTTTGTTTGATAAATTTTTTTCTGATTCTGTATTGTAAATCCTTTAACAGAAGCCCTGGACCAAGATGGATTTCATCTTCAGTAAAAAGCTATCTTTAAATCTTTTAAAAATTCATACCTGGTGTCCTCTCTCGACCACTCTCTCCAAAGCTCGAGCTTACTCTAACTCGGCTTGTACCCAAGCCGCCTCCCTCTCCTTCCCCTCGCGGAGACGACGGGCCTTCTCCAGCGCCTCTCGCTGCTCTCTGTCCTCTCAGGCCTTGTTTTCCGCCCTCTGTTTGCGGAAGGCCACCGTCGCCACGAGTTTCTCCTTTCTTGAGTTGACGAGATGGTACCAGGAGGTTGAGTAGTTTCTCGTCCCGTCGAAATCGTGGAAGTTGTCCCACACCCTCATCACTGATTCTTCGAACGCTTTGGCCTTCCTGGTGAGCTAGCGCGTTGCTACCAAGTTGACCTCTAGCTTCCTTCAAGCTACAGTCATTGGGGAATCAACCTCTTCCTTCTGCGATCTAGACCTCTCCACAGGCTCCTCTACCTGTGGAGAATCTTGGGCGAGATTTTCCTCGCTGGTCCAACTCAAGCGCTTCTCCACCTGCACATGCTCCCTTACCTGTGCAGGCGAGACGACCTCCTCTTCAGTGCTACCCAGGCTATCTACCAGGGTAGTGAGGTCGCTTTGGCACCTTGGCCTCCGCAAGATCGCCCCCTGCCGGCAGTTCCACGATATCGACGGAGGTGGCTTCACCAGCATCGGACATTAGCCGTCCTGGTAGTGGATTGGCCAGGTTAATTTGCGCCAGTGGTTGGCCTACTAACTCCACTAACTGCTGCTGCTCATATTGATGATGTTCATATTTGTGGTGCAAAGGAGAAATTTGCGGTTATCGTCGGGAACATTTGTCCGAATTCGCGTATGTTCTCCGAGGGCTAAAGAAAACGGGGTCGCCGGTTAGTACGCAATTCCTTGACCCTTTCGGTCGGCCGCGCGGTCCCTTAAGGGGCTCGCTCGCAACAGGCACTGGGTTGGCTGATTCGGGAGTAGGATCAAGTATAACTAAAGTAGTCTTCCTTGGCCTACCTCTCCCGCGAGCTTAAATAGTTATACCAACCTCGTCCTGATTTCGCTCAGTGTCCGCTAACGACTGAGTTTTCGCTTGCGGCGGGTCGCTCTTCACCGGTGAAAGAATCCCTCGGTGGTCGGGTGTTGTCATCTTTTTCTTCGCTGTAGCATGACTATGGTTCTTTTTCGTTATCCTTGGACCCCCTTTCGGCGTAAAATGGCTTCAGGTGTTCTGCGTGGACCAGATCTTCTATATCTCCATCCTGGTCCACCAGTTTATACGTGTTTGGCCCTCTCTTCTCTAAAACTTCATAAGGGCCAACGTATTTCGGTGCCAATTTCGCCATCACTCATTGTGCATATATGGCGTCGTCTATCTCAGCATGACACTTTTTCTCTTCTCTTATCCTGTGACCAGCGTCGTTTAGCATATTGCTAAGTTTTTTCATACCTTCGAAGCAGGCGTCCGCCTCCTCTTGAGCATCTACCTTTTCCACTGCCTGATCTTGTTCCCTCCTCTTAATTATGGGAGGCACTGGCTCTCTGCCGTAGTTCAACAAGGTCGACGATTTACCAGTGGCGTTGTGTGGAGCATTGTTTAGCGCGAACATAAGTTCAGGTAATTTCTCATCCCACGTATTATGGTTCCCTTTAACAAATACCATAATACCAGTTTTGAGAGTTCTGTTCACTCTTTCTACGGGATTTGCCTGTGGAGGGTAAGGCGGAGTGTGGGAGTGATGAACTCCTATCTCCTCCAAGTATTTATCCAGGATTCTGTTCTCAAATTGCGTCCCATTATCACAAAGGAAGACCTCGGGAGCACCATATCGCAAGACGATCTTGTCTTTAAATTCCTTTTATACGGTCTTGCCATTAACTTTCCGAATGGGGATGCATTCTACGCAACCCATCGGTTCAATAAGTCCTGCAATGCCAGGATATACTCGGATTCGGCTTTACTCCGGACAAAAGGTCCTGTAATATCAGCAGCGACGACCTTCCAAGGTTTGTAGATGATTCTCCGCCCCATTAATCCCAGAGGGGGCTTCTGTCCACCTTGCACCGCTGTCATACTAAACACGATCTTACATACTCTCTTACTGACTTGTAAAATTTCAGCTAGTAATAATATCGTGCAATTGTCGTGAAGGTCTTCTCCCGTCCGACATGTCCAGTAGTGGAGTCGTCATGACATCCCTTGAGAACTTTCTTCCTCTCTTCACTGGGAACTACCAGCTGCCACACATCGTCATCTTCGCCTAAATCTTCTTCAATATCATTATCCTCGTACATCGGCGATAAGGCATCTGGCGCACAGTTCAGACTCCCTTGCCGATTTTCAACGTCGAAGTTGTACATCTACAGCCTAAGTGACCACCTTGCGAGCCTACCTGTCGGGCTATGCAGTGTCCAAATCTAACGCAAACTACTATGGTCATTCACTGCGAGGAAATGATATCCCTCTACGTAAACCCGAAAGTTTTCGATGGCCCATAACTCAGAAAGGCATTCTCCTTCGATTACCGAGTAATTCCTCTCCGCTTTTGATAGCGAACCACTCGCGAACTGATACGCTCCTGGCCATCTATCACCTGGTATAATACCGCTCCCAGACCAGTATCGCTGGCGTCCGTTTGTATCACGAAATGCAAGTTAAAGTCTGGTGCAGCACAGGAGCTGTCGCTATAAGTGCCTTGATGTGGTCAAAGCCACGTTGTTGTTCCTCCTCCCACACGTATCTGAAGTTTTTCTTCGTTAGGCGTGTGAGAGGGTCGGCAATCGAGGCGCAATCGGGAAGAAATTTCCGATACCGAGATGCCATACCGAGGAAACGCCTTAGTTGCTTAAGGTTCTTAGGCTCGAGATACTGGATCACCAGAGCTATCTTATCCGGGTCTGGTCTAAATCCATCACGATTGACGAGTACGCCGAAATATTTTACTTCATTTCTACCAAATACACTTTTCTCTCGGATGATAGTGAGGCCTGCTTCATTGATCCAAATAAGAGAACGCGTAAGATTCCAGTTCCGGGTCTATCACTCGGTCAATCAGACGCTCAAAGGTGGCTTCTGCGTTCGCCAGGCCATATGGCGTCCTTTTAAATTGAAAAAGGCCCATTTCGGGAATTGCGACCGCGGTTATCTCACACGACGTTTCATTTTAACGGGATTTGATAATAAGCGCTGCTCAGATCTAAGGGAAAATATATCGGGCGGCTTGTAGCTATCGTAAGACCTGGTCCATATTTGGCATTGGATACGCATCTCCTTTCGCTGCCGCGTTCACTTTGCGCATGTTTATCACCATGCGATGTCTATTACCAGCTTTCGCCACCATGAAGGGATTGACGAAGGTTCGATCAAACCGGCTTCTAACATCTCTTGCACTTGTCGGTGCATTTCTTTTTACAATTTTCTCGATATTGGATATTGTTTTTGCCGGATTGGTCGAGTGTAACCAACGTCAATCTCGTGTTCGGCCCAACTCATGCAACCGAGCGAAGCGTTATCCAGGGGCAATACTCTCTTCAAAAGAGCTTGGAACCGCTGGTGTTCTTCCCGCGTTATATCAGCTAGACCTGCTGAAAAAGCTTTAATCATGTCTAAGGAAGCAATACTGATCTAACTCGGATCATCTGGATTTGACGAAGAGACACAGGCTAGTTCTAGTCCGATACTTTTATGGGATTTTCCCACTATTAACCTGTTCTCTACGGGGTCGTGCATTGTCTCGAATGCTCGAACGAATTTGGAATCGATGTAAAAGTCGACTTCCAAGTCTGGTATAATCGATACCAGCTCATCTCGTTTGACCCAGCCGAACTCGAACGGCAGGTCTATGTGTCCCGTTACGCGGAGCAAATGATTGCCAGTGCCTCTGGCTCCTGGACCAGGGTGGCCGGAATGTATGTCGGCATTCTGTAACTAACTGTAGTCCGAACGATCCCATCACAGTTCTCGATGCTCCGGTATCGTATAGCGCTCGAATGCGAAATTCTCCGATTCCTACTTGTACCCACCAACGCAACTCATCGGGTTGTACTGGGATCTGATTGGAGCTGGGTTCGAGCTCCTTTACGGAAGTGTTCCCTTGCTGAACTTTGACTTGGCTAGCGGTCACTGCCAAGTCAGTTGGTCGTCTTCCTTCCTTTTCAGACAAATTCGGGGCCTCTAGCGTGGTCTAGGCCCTTCTAATCGCGCCGTCTCTCGTTTCTCGAGCACCCATAACATTTAATGGGTTCGACAGGTTTACTAGGCCAACAATTAAGGTCACCGCTAGATACTCCCCTCTCCTTCTCCTCGGGAGGTGCTCGACGAGCTGTCCTTCTCTCTAGTTTCTACCCCAGAGATCTTCAGCTTAGCTAGCTTTACGGCTTTAGTATTATACGCCACCTCAGACCATATTATAAGATCCGAAGGTGGTGGTAGTCGCAATATCCTTTCCGCCTCGAGGATTAATTCGGCTTCCCGGGTCATCTCCTGCAACTCGTCAATATCGCGATAGTCGGCTCTTCTCACCAACTTCTGCAAATTTGGCCTTAAATTCCGATGTAACATATCGAGTTGCATTTCTTGACTGGGTTTAGGCTTCATCTTCCTTATGATAAACAGGAGACGGGTGATGACTCATCTTCTCCCTATTTCCTGACGTTAGCTTCTGCTAGAAATCTCTGCTGATATCCTCTGCCAGTGACATACCATTTACTGGCAGCATTTCTAACGTCTGACCATGTGTTCCAGCGATTCTTCTCCACTTGAGACCACATGGCTGCTACGCCCTTCAGGAGTTTTGGCAGAGCTTTGAATACTTCTGCTTCCGTTAAGCTTGTCGAGCCTCTGCACGCCTCAACTCTTTCTAGGAAGGCTTCGATGCTCTGGCCCCTCTCGCCAGAGAAGGATACATTCCACTTCCTCACTATCTGACCGACGTTGACAATAGAGACGTGTCGTCTTCTTATTGACAAGTCATCGACTCCACTGTTATAGAGGTTCTCGGAAGTTTCATCTCTCGAGCAATCTACACCCTCCCCCAGGCTCTGGTACGGTTGACTAGCCGTGGTTGAGCCCTGTCAGCTAAATGTTCCTGGGGTCTCGATGCCCTCTCGGCTAGAGCTTGTCTGATATTGACAAGTGTACGTATCTTGCAAACGTACGTTCTCTTTTCTCGGCCAAGGTCGATCTTCTTCCATCCTGCTGGTAGAAATAGCACCTTGCGTGAGTCCTTTTGCGCGTAATAATCTTTCTCCTGGATCATTGTTCCGCAAATCTCCATGAAGGCCTCTTGTACGAGGAATTTTGTTCCTGTCGGTGATGTCATTTGCATCATCGACTCGTTAAACTGTGGAACTGTCGTGTCTTCCGTCAGCGAACTCTGGTTTGGTTCGCCTCCAGAGTTCTGTTGGATCTTTTGATGATTTGTTCTTGTTTCCGCTGGCGGCAAGTGATCCTATCTATTAACCTATTTTCCTAATTAACCAATTTTCCGATTTTTCCTCCAGAAAAATCTTGGACTTTTATTCCGAAAAGGTTTGGTACTGGCCGCTTTCCTCCAACTTTCCTAACTATAACCTAAAGAAAAATCTCGAAATCCGAAGAAAAAAAACTTTGGGAATCAAACTTGTTTCTCGGAGGCTAAATTTCTCGCTGTTCTCGAGCACACATACGTTATCGGCGCCAGTTGTCACTGGGTGGTTCTTATCCACCAAATGCTTTCACCATGCAATTTGGTAATTCGAACCTTGGTCTTCCAATTTCCTTTTCCTTGACGGTAATGGGCCAGATTAAGTTGCAGATGCTCCTACGTCCTGCAAGTGCACACTTAATCTGGTTATTTTCCGTACAACACACGAGACATTATCTCGCGCTTTTATTTCTTACCAATGACGTGAACTCAACTTTAATCACTGGTTTCGTGTGCCCGCTGCTCAGTTTTATACGATGCACTCTTTTTATGCGCAACGACCGCGGAGGCGGCGGGGAACGGGGAATGTTAGTGCCGAGAAATAATAACGCGTCAAATAAAAAAATAACAACAAGTTGTTCGGATTTATTTAACTTGAATAAGAAAGTATAATTGATAATATGTAAAACCGTCGAAACACAGAAAGCGTAGCTAATATGGTGCGCCCGCACGAAATTTACTAAGTCGGCTGTTTCAGCACAGCTGACTAGTCTAACGAAACTAGGTCACGAGCGCGAGGTAATACACTTACGTGCAAACTATGAGAGAGCGGCCGCGCTCGAACGTAACTGAGTGAGGGAGAGGGAGCAGACTACACCGCAGCGTCGCTTGCGCACCTGCCGCGCGCACTTGCCGGTTACAAACTGCCGGCAAGTTTGACTTTCGGATATGACCTTGGCGACAGTAACGAGCACCAGGTGGATTCTCTCTCTACACTCACTCCCTCAACAACCATATCGCTGAGGCACGAATATGTCTCAGCAATATGGTTGTTCAGGTATCGACGAGCCTGAATAACCATTACGCGAACTAAATCGCAGTGCGGAAGAATGATGCGTGCACGCTTACCGTCGAGCGAAACGGGGAAATTTCACTAAGCTTTTGGCTACTTTGTTCACTTCTACACCAAAAAAACTCGCAACGGAACAAAACTCGACTTACCTCTATGCTAGCTATATTCTATCTATCTACAGGGTGTCAATTAAGTCCCCAGAAGGCTGAATATTTTCTAAAGTACTTCATTTCTGAACACATTCAAGGTTATTCCTTTAGTAACTTTGAACAAGGAATGCGATGGTGACCTTGGATTTGCCCTTGAACCTTATTTATCGGATTCCTTGTTCAAAGTTACTAAAGGTATGGCTTTGACCGCTTTCAGAAATGAAGTACTTTAGAAAATAATCAGCCGTCCCGGGACTTTATTGACACCCTGTATATTAAGATGGCTGCGTCGATCCACGGATGTTTGCTAGTCATCTCGTCAATGCAGCCCAAATTCTGCATCGACGCGCCATCTCGCGTTCGCGCACTTGAAGCATTACGGCGACAGGCTATTTTCGACGTCGTTACGATTGGCTGTTTAAAATATAATTGTTTTATTATTTTAAAGTAAAATATAATTTTTAATGTTATTTCTGTCCAAACAATATATTCTCAAATTATTCAAACAATTGTTTAAAATTTACAGCGATTTATACATATTACATATATGATAATTTTTGTTTTAATAATAAATAAAGAAAAGTTTGATTCTTAAAATTAATATAATATGTTTTCGAAATTTTATTGATTTCTTTTAAGGAGCTCTTTTAAATCTCAAAAAATTTTCAATAGCCTATTCGAGTGCTTTGTAGAATGCAAAATATTATAAAATAAAATATTTTTTATGTTAATAAAATTTATAAAGTTTTTCAATTAAAATCTAAATATTTTTATTTTTTGGGTCATCTTTTAACCTCTCTACATATTAAAGAGGGACTTACACATGGTGGCTTCTGATGCCTTTAAATAGAACCCCTCGCTACGCTCGGGCGAGAAAATCGACTCGCATCTTTTATTACATTTACCTTTTTACGTTAGTTTGTATTATTTTAATAAATTTGCAGTATTTTGCGCACTTCTGTCAAAAAATAGTATACGCAATACGTGTGCACTAGTTGCGTAATATACTATTATGAATCAATCAAATCGATCAAAAAATGAGCCCCACAGAATTTTTCGAAAATACCCATTTTTTACGATTTTGCGAGATTCAGTACAGTGTAGCTAACCCAATTTTCGATATTGGGGGCTAATACTGCGGTTTTCTCACTTTTTTATATGCGCATTCACAAGAAAAATCAGCGAGGAAATTGGTTGACCCCTGCGGCCGGTTATGACCGAAAAGTACAGGAACGACGCATATATATATATATATATATATAAATTGTTTATAAAAAATAGTTTATAGAAAAATGATAAAGGTGCATGCAATTAAAATTCAATAACTATTAAAAATTAAGTTTTATATTAAAAAAAAAAACGATTCCAATAAAATTACAAATTTAATAGCTTTATTGATTA
Organism: Torymus tubicola; assembly: GCA_035583055.1. Taxonomy (NCBI): domain Eukaryota; kingdom Metazoa; phylum Arthropoda; class Insecta; order Hymenoptera; family Torymidae; genus Torymus; species Torymus tubicola. The sequence goes on along the minus strand of JAWWEQ010051368.1, from coordinate 219 downwards.
ATAATGAGTTATATGTTTGAAATTATGTATCGTTTTGTTTAAAGTGATGGGCATAATATCAGTTTATATACGTTTATATTATTTATTTTTGTATGTACACTGTAAGAAAACTTCCATATATGGCCGAATCCATCTCAAATCCGGTGGTCCGCGTATGCCTATCTCACCGATCATTTTGGGATAAAAGTATTCATGTTCTTCTCCAAAAATTATTTGACA
>JAWWEQ010051367.1:0-10270 GCA_035583055.1 Torymus tubicola | reverse complement strand
GGGAGACACGTGTCACCCTACGGTGCTTAACGCAGTTCCCCTTCGCCACGGAAATAAAAAAAAAAAAAAAAAAAAAAAACACACACATACACACACACGCACTCACGTACATACATACATACACACACACACGATACTCGTGCGTGTCCTAGCAATAAATCACAATAATTTCACTTGTGGCGCTCGCGGAGACTAATAATAATTTTTTTTATTTCTTAATTTAACGTATATATACGAGAAATTACTAACCGTGACCTCACCGCGTCGCTGCCAGCGCGATTTTTCTGCAAAAACATTCTGTTTGTACACCTACGACGATAATTCGTCTTTTAGATTGGATCTTATTTACTTCGCGCAGTAGCTTTTTATGTATACATATACATAGTTTCATCCCCTTTAACCTCGCTTCTATATGCCACCGTGTTCTCGTATAAGACGCAAATAGCTATAGGTGAGCGAGAAAAAAACCACGAGCACGCGCAGGTTAATACACAAAGCCTCCCGTGGTATTTACGTATATACATATGAAAATTTTCGTAATTTCCGCATTAAAGCGTCTCTACCACTCGCTGAATATAACTATATATACGTGCGCGAGCGTGTATCTTTATTGCGCAATACAACTATACATATACTCGCCCTCCTTCACGGCTCGGTGCACTCGCGAAGCTGAAAAGCTCCTAACTAGTATACGCGTCCCAGCATGACGATATAATGATAATAATCACAATAATAAGGCCGGAACGAGACCCCGCAAGCACGCACGCTCGCGAATAACAGGTGTCCGTATGTATACGAGCGCAATTCCCGGAATGCCAGTGATATTCATATATATATATTATACGCGCGTGTATATGCGTTTGCTGTGTAGTATTGTGGGTATTGTATACATATAGATATGCTGTTATGTATATTGGGGATTATGTAGCTAGTTAAATTTCGAGAGTGTGAGAGAGGGAGAGAGAGAGAGAACCAAGGACGGGTGGATTGTAGGAAACGGAGCGAAACGATTTATCATAGAGAGAAAAAGAAACTCTAGTGAAGAGTGCACGTATATAGTACTCAATATATATATGGACGTCAGAGGCGTTCCACGCGAGCTAAGCAGTCCAAGAGAAAGAGAGAATCGTTGTTTGATTGTGTTATTTGTCGAGAGAACGAAGACTAATGTGTTCCAGGAAGATAACGAATGAGTGTGGAGATCATGGGTTGAAGGAAGGCTTTTTAATCGAAGCTATACCGAAGGTCTTTCTTTCTAAGATTTAGATTGAAACGAGAATAATTTGGACTGGTTGAAAAAAATTTTAACAATTTATCAGGTTCAAGTTTTGATAAACAGCAATATATATATATATATCTTCCTATATTACATAGACGTAAGCGCTATAGATGAACGTAGCCCCTCCACCGTCCCCTCCACTGTCCCCTCCACTTTCCCATTTTTTGCCCCTCTACAGTCCCCTCCACTTTTTAACGTTAAATTCGTTACAAAATTACGTTATTTTCCAAACTCATTCAGACTACTGCCCCTCCACCGCCCTCCACTGTCATCTCACTGTCCCCTCTACTGTCCCCTCCGCTATCCACTCTACCGCGCCCTCTACCGTCCCGTCGAACTTCAGATGACAGTTCAAATGAGATCACACGTAAGATCTTTCAGTCGGGTCTATTACAAGCACATTATTGACCACTTACTACGATCACTATAATATTATCGGGTTAGTTTGGAGGCAATAACGGCAGTTTTTCTCACCATCATTGAGATACTGTTGGAGGAGCATTGAGTTGAGCCCAGGTTCCATAATACTAACGAAATAATCTCATTCGTTAATACAGCGGAAAGGGCTCCATAAACCTATTTAGTTATTGATATATGTAATTGATTGCCGCTGCTTCTTTATATACTATCACTATAAAATTTTGGAAACAATTGAAATTATACTGGTTTTTCTCGAACGAAATGAAGAAAATAAATAAATTTTAAATGGGCTTTTTCACATTACTTTTTTTTTCAAATTTTTTTGAATATTACCAATAAGTCGTAATTTCAAGTATATGTTTTTAAAAGAAAAAAAATTAACTACAAAACTATGCATTTTACTACTTACAAATATGCTCTTTTAAATAAACTCTTCGGAAATAATTAATTTGAAAACAATTATACTTCTACTTTGAAAAACCAAACTTAAAAATTGATGAAAGCATTTACTTAAATTTAACATCAAATCAAACGTGGGGTGGGCGAGCGGAGCGAGTAGGAGGCGTAGCCCTCCTAGTATATATATACACACACACACACACACACAATAGTCCGCGTGCAACATTAATAAAACAACGATTTGGTCCAGTGTTTTCCGGCTTTTTAATTAAACAGGACAATCGGCGCAGTCGCGAAGTAAGGGACAGAGAAACAGAGATATCTGACGCGCACTCGCGCGAAGAATAATGCGCTTTTAATGAGAAAAAGCACGGCGCGTGTACGAGACAATAGAGGGAGGGGGGAAAATGCAAATGAGGTAGCTCTGCGAGCCCTCCTCGCGCGACAGCAAGAGAAGCGCATTTAAACTCGCGCGTGCGCGTCGGAAACAAACAACAGGATCGAAAGCATAACAACGAAAAAAAGCAACAACTCGCGATTAACAAAACATCGACGTACCACAGAACTCATTCACTCTCGCTTTTCCCTCTTATATATATATATATATATATATATACACACGGCAAAAAAGCTCCGGTACGAGAGTGAGAAATCCAAACCAAAGTCCTTTATCCACTTTGCCTTCTCCTCTCTAACCTAAGAAAAAAAAATTAAAAGCCCCGAGAGCGCGGGAAAGATAAGGCAGGGCGAAATTAAGAGAGTGAGCAGAGCGTACACTAGGGAGAGAGGGAGAGGGAGAGGGCGAGGCCGCACAGGGTTGGACAAAGTTTGCGAAGGCGGCTGAGTGCGTGGGCGCCGCTGCCGCCGCCACTGCGCGCTCGATAACTGCGCCGAGCGCGCGTGGGTGTCTCTCTCTCTCTCTCTCGACTCAGCATTTGCTGCTACACTTCTCTCTTTCCCTCGAGGATGTATTTTTCGGCGGCTTACACCTGCATAGCTAAACGGGAGGGGAATTATTGAATTACAAGAGCCGATGCATCGACCTACTTACAGATAGTTATATATGCGTAAAGGTAAATATATAATTATATATGTACACCTGTATGTATATATGTAAGTGGACGAAGGGTGTGCTATTTTTGTGTACGTGTATAATGCAGACTACTTTGCGCTTTTATGAAATGCGAGCGTGGGCAGTATACTATGCTTCCTTCTCTGGTATGCGTATACGTGTACACTACGGTATAGACCGATAGACGTGGGAGGATAAACACGATGATATCTTTATATTTTCGTGTGCTCTACTTGCGTATGTATTGATTGCGTGCTTGACGCTCCTTATTATTTTGAGACGCTATTATTTTGCGTGTCAACCTAAGCGTGCTGCAGAATTTTGGTAATAAAGAGAGTGAAGCAAGCTGTGTACGCAGAGTATGAGAGAGTTTCAAAGGGGAGCAAAACGAACGCGCGCGTTTTATCGCTTATCGCCGTGGGGATACGTTGAAAGATATATATAAAAGTATTTAATAGGTGTTGGCGTGGTTAGAAGATAAAAGTGTATCTTATAACGGGAATTTTTTTTATTACTGTTAAATAAATTTCTATTGTTTCTGTAACTTTTTTTAATAAGTCATTAAGAGAATTCCTCCAACGAGTATCAGTGTTGTAATCTGAAAAGCTTAAAAAAACCATAGTGTACAAACATTCTGTTATCTTTTTTTTTTTAAAGAATTTTTTCTTTCAATCCCAGAAAAAAAACCCTTTTTTCTGTTTGTTAGACAAGAAAAGCCAAGATTTATTTCACTCGGCACGTTTATTTTCCTTCGTAATTTCTAGCATCGTGATAAAACTTTACGCGCGAACCGTATAAACGAAATTGGGCATTTGCTCGAGTGAGTTATTGCACAAGTTCGTCGCGCAACGATAGTCGTTCGGCCCATTCATGACGGCCGACAGTATTGTTTCTAAATGTATCGCGCAAATAAATACCTTATATATACCGAAGCAACGATCTAAGCGAGTAAATCTATAGCTGAATTAGCGATTTTCCACTGACGTGAACCACCCAGTGTGAAAGTTTAACGGAACAGCAGCGGTTTGAAAGTGGTTAATGGGTACCAGTTGTTTATCTATATATCACGGTATTTAGCGAGATCGTTTGCGCAATTTAGAGAATAATAAAAGGATCGTTTCACGTATACAACTTGTGCTGTAATAACGGTAGTCTGTTGAGGAAAAATGGTTCTTGAAAAATTATAGCAGTTGGGTAAGGTGACGCTTGAAATGATTATATACCGCATCTTTCGAAAAGTGTACTGTTATACAATTTGCAATGTATCATGCATTTTTTTCCGGAGATAAAATAGGTTTTTCAATTTTCACACTTTGTCACGGTAATTTTCTCGAGTACCGTATATCATATCATTCAAACGCAATATTCTTTTTTCCATTGCAGTGAAAATATAATTTTGAATTTCTTTGTAGAAAAGTTATCATCTTCGTTCTCTTTGAATTAAATTAGTTTCATACGAACTTTGTATACTTGTTATTAAATTTTCCAAGAACTTATAAAGATATGTAAGAAATACTTTACAATTTGATACCTTTCGTTTCAGCCATCTAAATAAATGTTTCCCTTTTACTGCGCGACGCATCCTACATCACCGTCGTCCTCTTGAATGTAATTTATCGCACCGTATATATTCCAACCCCCCCGCGAGCTTTTCATTTGATTTCGACATGTTTTATGTGTTATAAATAGACTTACCACTAGGCGAAGCAGTTTTCACGAGAAAAATGTTTTACATTTTTTAACATAAAATGAATATTTCGAAATGTGCTGCGCGCGAGAGAAAAAAAACTCCGAGTAAAAAAAAATTTCGACACAGTGCGTTTTATTTCGGGAACGTATAACGCTCCACAGCTTCTTATTATATAATTTCTCGCGCGAGCATAATAGGACTAGGTATTAATTAAGAAAGCCCAAAAATAGACCGAGCTGACCTTCTTCCCAGTTGAGCCTTATGCTAATCGCTCAACGCCTAACGAATAATAATTATATACGTTTTTTATTCTGTAAGTTTCGCATAATAGAACTGCGTGTATCGTGCGAATTGTGTAACCTATTCTCGCCCACTCAACTATCAACGAGGGCTTTTCTTATCTGCGTAACGTTAAAAAATATATTTCATGCGGAAAAACTGTACTTCTGGCACATGTGTGCCTAAAAATTATCAAGAGTAAAATAAAAAGAGAAAACATTTCTACTTATAAAGACCATAAGCTGACAGGTTTTTTACAAACTTGAGCAAACGCTTTTTCTGACAAAATCTATACTACCTGTACTTTGACGTCATCGAGTCTTCTTGAAAGGCATCGATTTTCGCTTCAAAACATAGATAATATGCGATATGCTTTACAATGAGGATGAATTTTCGGAAAAGCCATGGTAAAAATCTCAACGCATGAAATGAAAATGAACTACTTTAAAACTCTCAAAATCCCACGTTACAGAAGTAATTTAAAATAATGCTCGTAAATCGCGAAAATTAGTGAATTTTTCGTTGTATAATCTCTCAGCGAAATGAAATTCTCATGATAATTTAAAATTTTTCCAGGCTCTTATAAAAAAAAATCATGCCCACAACATTACACGCGAAGCATTATTCCGTATACGCAGACGTTTGTTGCTCTAGAATTCCTGCTGCAAGCTCGCAAAAATTGCACGCAGTATTTCTTGCTCTCGCGCACATATGTACACGTGTAGCAGCGTCTCGGAATTATTCACACGGGAGGTACGGTGATAAAGCTGCACGCTATCGTACGTATACGTATATAACATACATATACATGTATGCGGACGCATGAGATACCTAGCTTGGACTTTCGTCGGGTCGACTTTTGAAAGTGATAAATTGCATTGAAGCTTTCGTTGCTGGTTGAGCGGTGTATAACCGGACGTCGCCATGGGTAATTAATATCGGTCGTCCGGACAATACTTGGCAGCTTTTAATAAATACTCGGGTATCGGCTATGTTGAAGCGCCTTTTGTGAGGTATATAGGGTCAAATAGCGATGTGGTAAGTAGAAGATGAAAAATTATTATCGAGATGAATTAAAGGCGAAAATCGGGGAAAAACTGGCTATTTTTTTTTTTTTTTTTTTTTGCAGAAATGTGGTACTAGATTTTGAATTTCGTGGTTAATGTTTAGTTTAACGTTTAACCGTATATACATAATATTTATCTAAAAAGAATATTTATAAGATATTAAATTCGCTCTTATCTACAAATGAATAAATATTCAATATTTAATCAAATTACTTGGCTATTGCGTCAGTTTCATTTTAATGTAATATAAAATGATTTAATTAATAATTTTAATGAAGGTATATTTATTGATATTTGACATAAATTATCGTATTAAACTTTGCCCATTAAAAGTTTAATAACCTCTCCGACTAGAATGTTCATTACAGGCAAATAATTAAAAGATAATTAGTATGCGAAGTAAACAAGATTATAATATTTCTCTTTTTAAAAATAGAGAAGTATATTCTGAGTATAAAAATAGACTTTCTTTGTGAATAATTATGATAACGTGGGTGGATTATATGATTACTAAAAATAAACACTGATATCAATCGCAAAATCTCCGGGGTTCACATTTATTTCTTAATATGTGAACATAATAATGTGACGACAAAAACATACGATACCATTTATGGATACATATTTTTTACGATGTTTAAATGGCAAATATGATTTCGACTCGCTAATTCGCCCGTTTTAATCTGTGGTGTTAATCCAATTATTCATTATTTATTTAAAATATATTCAATCAAATCATCCCCTCGTACCCAAGCATTAATCCACTTTGTTACAATATTATCTTCCGCTCATTTATATACGACTATTTTCTTTATATCAGTACCATTTGCAATAAAAATGGAGATTTAACCATGACTCGATGAATTTTTGATAATGTCATAAAAGAAAAGAGCTTCGTAATACTGTTATAATCCAAAGCTTGTGGGGGTTTTCCTACGTGGACTCTAAATCCAGAGGACTATTACGATCGAATTAAGAAACCATGAGAGACTTTCTGGCGTTATGAGGTGCTGGGCGAGGAAAGAAACTCCAGGGACTCATTAGAGTTTCACAAACTGCCGGCCTGCTGCGGTAAATTTGCAAGCTTTAATATTTCAAACGAATCGAAGGAAGGAGAGGCGTGAATTCAAATATATAAATGTCAATTATTATGGGGTAATATAGTGTTGCGAAAAAAATAAGCTAATAATGTAAAACAACATTTTCTATTAATACAAAATATATAAAGTTATAACAAAATACTAAATTCACTGTTAGAAAACTTCTATGTATATAGATAAACATTGTGTATACTTTGAAACGCAAAATGTAAACATAGTATATCTATATATATATGAGCAACATTTTCCCTTTTCGCTAAATTTTGTTTGGGGTGGGTCTTGGATTTTCGCCAAATTTTAGTATATTATATAGTACTACCAAAAATAAGACTTTTTGTAAATTATTAGGCCCGTTGACCCCACAGGGCCCGCGAAATGGCCTATAAAAGGTGCAAAACTGGGCCTCTTCAGCCCTATTTTCAAGATTTTTTTGTTCGGAGTTCTGTGAACCGTTTTTAACGTACCACGTCACTTTTTTTTTGTTTTCCTATCAGGTATCTAAAAAAATGTTATCAGACCCCAAAGTCATAAGGCTCATGTACGGGATCTGATTTAGTGCGATAAAATTTTTTGAAAATTTAGCCATATTTGAACAGCTGCCATCATTGCTTCAGTGGAAGGAAATGCATTTAGCAGGTCTTGTTTGATAGGTTTTTTAATCACCTTTAAAATGCCGCAAACGGAATTGATATCGGTTGAGTTGGCTTGTCTATGTCTTAAAAGGACCATTTTCTCAAAAATCGCGTTTTTTCGAATTATCAAACTGATGCCACGAAAATCTGTCAACTTCAAATTGGCTGAAAATTTATCTGAAGGTAGTTCTATGTATGTACAATAACCTCCATATAAAATTGGTTTGCTTTTTAGCTTTTAAATACCCTTTCAAAGCTCTCAAAAATCGGCCATTATTGCTATTTACGCTTCTTTGTCAGCTAACGTACGTTACTCTTCTGCCTTGTACCAGGCAACTCAGTCTCATATTTGTAATGTTATGAAAATAGTTATCAAAACCTTCAAAATGAGCCATTATCGAAGTCTCTAGGTGTTATGGAACCGCAGCTCTGAGTTTTTAAAGATTTTTTAATTTTCTTGGTACCAAATCCGTGAATGCTGATTTTACGCGTTTTTGCATGTCTTAGGTAAGAACGCTGTTACTTCGGTCCTAGAGCACCTAGGAACCTCTTTCAAAAACAAAAATGAAGCTCTTCGTTTCTACTCTAATGATCAATTATGATTTTTGCTCTCGGTTCCGTTTTTATGGTGTTTATTGCGCTATAAGTAAAGAAATTGCAATTACACGTTTTTGCACATTTTCGATAACTTGCTATTAGCGCTAATAGATCAACTGGCATTCAACAGCATTATTATTTTTTTTTTTTTAAAGTGAAAGTAGATTTTTTTTAAGAAAAGTTTTTTCGACCATTTGGAGCTGAGATAAGAGGAATCCAAGGTAAGCCTCATAACCGAAAAAAGTATGGATCTAAAAATGTTTTACTCTAAAATTTACTAGAAATTTTGATGTATATTACATGTTGTAATATCACAATTTTATTCATATGCTGCAAGTAATTAGAAGTGTTTCAACATTCAATGAAGTTATACATGCTTTCTTTGAGAGATTTAAAATGTGATGAAACATTATATTAGCTAAAAATAATTCAAGCAAAATTTTTTTGAATTTTTTATGATTGAATCTGAAAGTGAATTTCTGCATTCCGAGAAAACATGCACACTTAATTAATATGTCAATGAATATTTTTTTTCCAAATTTAGATCAGTCGGACGGCGGACCATATGAGAACCAACAACTAACGCCCATAGAGGGCATGAGTCTACAGTGTGTGTACACGTTTTCTATATTTGTGTCCTATCTATATTGCGTGTATTGACTTAAACTTGTGTTATCATTTATGTCAAACAATCAATGAAAATATAATTAAGTATTTTGCCGTCAATGGTAGTCGAAAAAACTTTTCATAAAAAAAAATTCAAGGTTTTCACCTTCAAAAGGGTTGTTCTATACTTTCACTATTTCAAAAGAACAAAAAATCCTCTTGAATGCCAGTTGATCTATCAGCACTAATAGCAAGTTTTCGCAAATTTTCGTGGCATCAGTTTGATAATTCGAAAAAACGCAATTTTTGCGAAAATGGTCCTTTTAAGTTTTTTTTAATGGTCCTTTTTACATTTGTATATAGACCAGCCAACTCAACCGATTGTAATTCCCTTTGCGACATTTTAAAGGTGATTAAAAAACCTATCAAACAAGACCTGCTAAATGCATTTCCTTCCACTGAAGCAATGATAGCAGCTGTTCAAATATGGCTAAATTTTCAAAAAATTTTATCGCACTAAATCAGATCCCGTACATGAGCCTTATGACTTTGGGGTCTGATAAAATTTTTTTTCGATACCTGATAGGAAAACAAAAAAAAGTGACGTGGTACGTTAAAAACGGTTCACAGAACTCCGAACAAAAAAAATCTTGAAAATAGGACTAAAGAGGCCCATTTTTGCACCTTTCATAGGCCATTTCGCGGGCCCTATGGGGTCAACGGGCCCTAATAATTTACAAAAAGTTTTATTTTTGGTAGTACTATAACATACTAAAATTTTTGCGAAAATCCAAGACCCATCCCAAACAAAATTTGGCGAAAAGGAAAAATCTTGTTCAGATATATGTGGAATTCTTCGGAAACTTTGCCCTAAACTGGTTCCAAAAACGATCAAAATTAAATTTAGAGTCACATTTTTGAAGGCATAGGCACGCCTCTAAAGTAATTTTTTTTTTGTTCTATGGGTCATAGGCCAGACGATAAGAACTTGTTACCAAAGAAAACAGCCTTGTGACACCCTTTTATCACCAAATCAATTTTTCTTATGGGATTTTAACATCATGGGAAAAAATTGACGAAAAGTAGTCATCAATCATCAAACAATATTAACATTTCAAGTATGTCAACG
>JAWWEQ010051366.1:0-10270 GCA_035583055.1 Torymus tubicola | reverse complement strand
AATGGCCCTCTCCATTGTACCTTATCAACATTTCCTAACCGTAACCAATGAGGGTGATAGCTCTACTACATTATCTAGCTAATCTTTTCGTTAGACGTGTAAAAATTAGTTCGAGTATCTTGTTGGCACATGGTCAATCACTTTCAAAGACAACTGCTAAATATCCATTAAGATAGTTCTCTAAAATATCAAAAAGTGGGTTTCGAAAGCAACAAAATTCTAGTGTATTTTTAAACTCTAAAGAATTTTTCGCTATTTTTTAAAATATAGGTTGCCGACTCATGTTTTGAGAAAAAAATTATTGAAATTAATTATTTTTACATGGCAGTTAACGAGAATCATAATAATTGTCATAGAACATGATAAAGTTTGATACTTTAAAGGTGGATTTATGAAAAATAAAAAGTATGTTCACAAAGATCAAATTGTGCTCTTTTTTATAAGTACAAAAAATATGTGTCAAGCCGACCTGTTTAAAATGATATTTATAATTGAAAATAGAAAATCGCCGTTTTCCTAACCTATTTTGCGCTACTACGTGAATCATGAGTTAGTGCAATTACAAATTATTTATTTTCTACTCTATGTTTATATCAGCCTTTTACTTAAAAAGTTATGTAAGTTCATAAATAGTATTTACATACATGATTTGACTAAGAAAATGTTAATTTAATATTTATTGTTTCGTGATTACTTACGAGTGCATTGACTTACGAGTCCTTAGAGAACTACCTTAACGCCAGTCATAACATAATTTTAGGTCAGCTACTGGAAAGAATTATAATTGGATTCGTTAACAATAAAGCTTTGAAAGGTGATCGCTCGCTTAATCCTTGTAATTTTGAACATTTTAACATTAACTTTGTATGTTTGTACATCGACGGTATGCAAGTACCCTCAAAACTGATCCAACCTAATTTTGGGGCTGATAAATTATACGTTGACGCGTATCCCACACTTTTTTCTAATCATGTCGATGTACTAAAAGAGATTATCGTTGTTTCTCTCAAGGGTGATTATCATGGTCATTGGATGGTGATTTCGCCGAAAATTGTAAATTTGGTTAACGTCGACCTTAGAAGACAAAATAATTGGTTAAGTGAAAATTATCACGGTCTCGACTATATGGACGGTGCAGTTACTTTGAAAGTGATTCATAAAATCTTGCAAGAAATAACAAAAAATATCCGATAAATTTACGTTAGAGGTAATGAAAAGTGGTCTATATTGCATAAAATTATAACAAACGAAATTATTAATTTAGAATACAATGTAAATTGTCCTCCTTTTCATAAATTAACATCAAACTTTTACTACATTCACCGTGCTTTAAAACCTTCAAACAATAAATATCGTTGTGCTTTGAACAATGCTTATCGCCTAAAATCTTACTTGTGTACGATTAATTCTTACACGAATAATTTGATCGATGTTAACGATGGAGTCTCCAAATTTTAAAAAATCTCTCGCGGATAAATTCACATACTATAGGTGTATTCCCAGCCGATCAAGTACCACCGGTGTGGACGAAACCGACGGCATTTGTCATTAATACAGATGATCACACGAAACCGGGTACGCATTGGGGTTGCCATTTAGGTTGATTAATCTTGTAACGGAATGTACTTTGATACTTTTGAATTTATACCGCCTCACATCAACCGATTGCGTAAAAATTGTAAATCATTTCGTTGGAATATCATTCGGCTCCAGAGTGAATCATCCAATGTATGATGTCAATATTGTATTATATTCTTATATTACATGAGTAAGGATTTCGGCTACGAAAAATTTCTTGATAAATTTTCTGAGAATTTAAAAAAAAAATGATGCAATTGTTAAATACTTTGTACACTATGAAAATGATGAAAACCATTTCGTTGGAAACCGTAACTGCTTCGTCAGATGTTTACAAAATTGTCGATCTAAAATGTCTTTGTTGTAGCATTAGACTGTGTGTAAGCATTTATATAGACACGTGTGATTTTGCAACCTTTACAATATCCAACACTTAATCACACCTCGAAACTGTATATTAAGACGGCTTCTTAGACTGTTCTCGACGGTCGTATCTGGACCTCTCAAAAAACACGGCAATATGGATGGTGTAGCATTGTGCACGAATGAACGTACACGGGTTATTTATATTGTTAGGGTTTGTCAACGAGAAGAAATAAGTTGGAATGACTCTTAGAGTCTCTGCTCCAACCCATTCGAGAGTAAAGTTGGAAGCAAGAATAAGAGTTGAAAGTGAAAGCACATTCGATGGAAATAGAGAAAATATGGACGAAAAGGTGTCTTATTCGCAAATAAGACAAATAGGCAATAGCTAGGCAAAATATTAGGCAATAGAGTTTGGCAATAGCCAGTTATAACGTTAGACGGAATAGGCCGAGTGAGTGGCGCAAGCCTTTTGTATGTACTCTCTGATCGATATTTCTTCTTGTAAGTTGTCATACGCCATCTAGAGGCACAGTCGGGTACTAGAATCCCGAACAAACCTCATCTTTAAACCATTCTAGACATGTACTGAGTACAGTCTATCCTCTCAATAAATCGCACACGAAGAAACTTGTCATCGGTTTGGAATACAACAGCATCAACGACGAACGTTACAAACCAGTGATACGTTTAATATCAGATAATTTCACTGGTATAGCTCTTTCTTACAATGATTGGCAAAACTTTTAAGAAAGTTTTCAAGATATTTTTAACTATTTTCTTGACCGACACCTATTGCGACGCCACATTGCACGGCAGTTCATTATTAGCCACTCAGGCTGGCGATCAATGAGCTGGAGTCAACTCGGCGCCTGCTTCAAAAACGGGTCGAAGGCTGGTGACGTAACGCTGTCGTAGCAATGATGGTGATTGTAAGCTGATGACGCACCACTTGATGTTGTCCCTGTGTTGCTAAGTGGAGTCGGTGAGAAGTCCGCCGAGAGTGTTACCAATGATGTTTAATCCGTTGCACCGCACTGTTGTTGAGTTTTACCAATCTTGCAATATGCACTTCACTGAGTATTACAAGAAAATTACTGAGAGCGCAAAACTGTGATGTTACCTCGTGGCGAGTTTTTCTATAAGAGAGAGACGACCAACAAGAAGGGGTGGCAACTTCCTTCTTCTTCATGGTCAATGTACTAAATTAGTCAAACTCCCTCTCATTTGCATAAACGGGAGTGAGAGAGACAGTGAGTAACCGATTACAGCACTAATCAGCCTCGTGTTATAGCTGTTCCGCGCGAGGGGCCGAGGAGTGCTGCCTTCACGCGGTCACTTACGGCATTATACCGTACGCGCGAACCCACGAATATTCAAATTAGTTTATTCTTACCCAAAGAGGTCGCTAAAACAATCTTTTTTTGTTCATTAAAACAATATTAATCTAAGGTTATAAAAATTCTATAAAATATTAATAGATCGGAATATATTGGTGTGTGTATATATATCTCCCTATATTATATAGTTGAGTTGAGAATTTTGTCTCACCCCCACCACTTTTTAACCAAAAATTCCTTCAAAATTTACGTTATTTTGAAATGATCAAGAGCCCCCCCCCCCGCCCCACTACGTGCCCCATCACCTGCACCACCACTCAATATGAGTCACCTAACTTTATCTTCTTAACTTTACAGCACTCCATATACTTCTAACAAATCTGAATGTGCCTAACTAAACGTTTAAGCGTCTAGGGTTTGGCGTTTAAGGGTTGGGTTGGGTTTAGAATTTAAGGGCTTAGGGTTTAGAATTTAATGCATTTTTTTGACGTTTCCGGCCATTGAGCCATGGGGTCAAACGTACCCGGGTTCGGATTCAGCGACCCCGAAAGATATGTATGTACTGATAAACCTTGGTTGCCGTTAATTTTGTACCTTTGACCTTAACGAGACCTTGACCTTCATGTGATGGGGTCAAACGGACCACGGATTCGGATTCAGCGACCCCAAAAACATATAACTACCATGGTAAAGTTTTTAGGATTTTGAATTTTTTTTTTTTGCGGGGCTGTGTTATTGATAGTTCTCGACCGAGTTCTTTGGGCAAAATGATTGGTTCATAAATTTTAGAGATATTTGAGGTTAAAATTTTTCTAGATCCGTTTTGAAATGTATGACATGAAATAAAATAAATAAATAAAATTACAAATGGAATAGCAATGAATAGCCATGAAACCATTACATGTTAATATTTTCAAAGGATTCGATCAATTCGTTTGAGGAAGCTAACAGGGAAGGGTATCGAAGTGTCCGCCAACGATTTCAGTAAATCTTTGCTATGTTGTAGAGGGCAACAAAATATGAAACATACATATTTTTTTATCTGCCATTGAACACTTTGAAAGGGTTAAAATCGCGCTCAAAGTTAACCCCCAAAAACAGCTTTTTCACGGTATCTTTCTTTCTATGCAAAATTTCTTATTCAAACCATTTAGATATTATGTTTTACTGAACGACGATATTAAATACAGCATTTGGATTTTCAGGAGTCGCAACCCCTATGTTTTACCAGGATAAAATGTTTTTTTTTTACTTTTTCCTCTATAAAAATTCTAAAAATTATTAAATGTTTATAAAAATAATTTTATGGTGAAGAAAATAAGACTCTGAAGTTGGTGCATTTCGGAGTTGTACACAAAAATGCATTTCAAGAGCGTAAACTACCCCTAGTTAGTATTTTTCACTTTTTTTGAAAAATTATTTGTACTGAAAAATAAAATAAATTTATTTGTACTGAAAAATAAAATAAATTTATTTGTATTGTGTAAGTCACAATAAATTTTACATTTTATCATAACATATTTTGTTTATATGTAGCAAAGATTAAAATGTCAATAGTTGATTTCGATAAAACTTTACTTTTTTATAGAGAAAAAAAAAGTAAAAGATATGTATACTCTTTTATCGGCGGAAAAACATTTTGAAGCGGTAATAAGCACCCCTGAAATTTACGCTTCAAAAATATCTTCAGAGTTGCTTGTTCACTGCTGTTTTTGAAAGTGAACTTTCAAAACTATAAAGTGGTTTTTTCCACCGAAAAAGATATACATTACTGACACCACTTTGATCGTTGCTACATATGAACAATCTATGTCGGGGTAGTTTAATCCCAAAAATACGATAACCGCTACATTTGTGTTTGTAATTAAATGTAAAATTTATTTTGACTTAACACATGTAAATAAACTTACTTTAGTTTTATGTACAAATAATTTTTTTAAAAAATATGAATAATTCTAACTAGGGGTAGTTTACGCTCTTGAAATGCATTTTTCTGAAGAACCCCGAAACGCACCAACTTCTGAGTCTTATTTTCTTCAGAATAAAATTACTTTTATAAACATTTAATGATTTTTAGAATTTTCCCTGTTTCAAAACGAACATTCTGTGTACCTTCGTTATTTCGTGCGTAAACATCTTCTAGGAGTGAGAAAATGGATCGAAAAAGAAAGAGATGTAATAGCAAATTTCCTGGAAAGCCTGATGTCAAAAGAAAATTTAGAGGTAACAGATATACCTCTGAAAAATACAGATTTTGTCAGTACTTCTGCTAAAAAATTAAAATATCAAGTTTACGCCGCCTGTCAACGAAAATCATCGATACGTTCTTCTGTGTTTTAGCTTAGTATTCACGGCTTTACAAAGTGTATTACAGGGCAAAATGTGTAAGTCCGATATAAAATTTCTGAAACAATCAGTAGGTGGATTGAGATTTACTTTATATATAAAGTGTAATTATGATACCATTTTACTGTTGACTTTTGTCCGAAAGTGAGAAATGCCTATGAAGTCAATAGGTGTTTGACGTATGTCATGAGATTACTTGGTGTTGGTTTATCAGGTATAAATCTTTTTTGTTCACTGACGGATTTGGGAACTGGATTGAGTAAAAGTAGTTACAAGCATCTTAGATCACATACATATTGCCGCGAACGCTGTAGCTAAAGTTGTATTCAGAAAAGCCGCAAAAGAAGAAAAAGAAGAAAACGCTAAAGGTGGCAACTCCGAAGACGAGATTACAGTTTCAGGCGATGGTTCGTGGGCAAAGCGTGGTTTTACATCGCTTCTAGGACTTGTTTCTTTGATTGGAAAATATACCAATAAAGTTATAGATTTCGTTGTAAAGTCGAAAGTATGTAAAGCATGTAAAAAGTAGGTTGCAAAGAAGAAACGGACGAATATTTGAAATGGTACGAAGATCACATGAAAGAATGTATGGCAAACCATGAAGGTAGCTCCGGAATGATGGAAGTTGATGGCGTAATAAAAATATTTAGAAGACCCGTTGAATGGTTTAGTGTAAAATACAAAAGGTACGCGGGTGACGGCGATTCAAAAACTTTTAAAAATCTATTGGAAGCTGACGTTTACAACGGTCAACCAGTAGTCGAAAAAAGTGAATGTGTTTTACACGTGAAAAAACGCATGTTGAGACGTCTAAAAAAAGCAAAAAAGGCACTTACTGAGGTGAGAAAAGCAAAAAAAAGCTGAAGCTGAAAAAGAAAAAGAAGCTAAAGAAAAAAGAAAGTCTGAAGGAGAAACAGAAGTGATGCAGAAAAAAAACGCAGATCGAAAAAAGACGCAGCGTGTTTACTATGGGTTAGCAATTATTAGAAATGAAAATTCAGTTGAAGAAATGAAGAAGGCCGTGTGGGCAACTTATTACCATTTAATTTCCACGGATGAAAAGCCGCAACACTCCTATTTATAGTGTAAATATCAAAAATGCAAAGCAGAGAAAAAAGAATATATTTTTGTGCATCCGCCTACTTTCGATGAAAATGCTGTGAATATTGTGAAGCCTATTTACGAAGAACATTCATCGGGTGATCTTTTGAAGAGATGATTGGGCAGAAACACGCAGAACAAGAACGAGGCTTTCAACCATTGCGTGTGGAATTTAGCTACCAAACACATTTTTGTAGGCCAAAAGACACTTGAAATTGCTGCACGGACAACTGCATGTACCTTCAATGAAGGATTTTTATCTGTGTTGCAAATTATGGAGATCATGGGTGTCACAATCAGCCCACACGCTATCGCTTACGCTGCATTGTACAATAGAACTCGGATCTCGATGGTAGACAATGATGCAGCTCATGCCTCTAAAACTGCCAGAATGAGTCGCAGGTCAGAAAAAGTGGCTGAGAATGAGGCCTATGAAGAAACTGAAGGTTTGCTATACGCAGCAGGGGTAGACGATTAGTGTAAGTGTGATTTTTCTATAAACAGTCTGTTGCTAAAACGTTAAACGCGTTTTTCTCGAAACATTGTTTTTTCGGTTTGCCGAAATGATAAAAAATTTTCTATCCAACGGATTGAGCTGAAATTTGAATATGTTTTTCTACACATCAATATTTCTCACAGGTACTAGAATCAATTTTTTTCGTTCCTAACTTTCCATTTTACAGCCTGATTTTCACTAAAAAATAAAACACGCAGATCAATAATCTTTTTAATTTTTTTGTTTCAAATGACCACCATCGACGAAATCACGACGGCAAGACACCTACCTTTTTTTTTATCCGCCCACTGCAGTGTAGAAAAACAGTATCAAAAAATTAAAAAAAAAAATTTTTTTGTACACTTTTAGATACTAATAATAACATACAAAAAAATCAAACCGATTGAATTTTCTTTTCCGCTAAAAAAAATTCCCGAAAATAGTCCTAAAAATCGTGCAAGTTGCCAGACTACTACCTTAATTGTTACAACAAATTTTAATAGAATAGGAAATTGCTTTCTACATTAAATAAATGGAAAAGAAGTTGAATCTCCCGTATTTAATGTTATACGCGGTATAAGCACTTCTTCACCAATTCTTTCGCCTGTAATTATTTTCGCTTTAATATTATGATTATATAAGCCAATTATCCGTAATTGTGTACCATTCCTCATATCTTCAGCTATACTATGACGGATGAGTAATTCTCCGTCAAACTCTCTCTCTCCCGTCGCCTGTATTCATGTCTAATATGTATTACTTGTATTAATGTTTACAAGCTGTTACAGGTGCGGAGAGCGAGAGGAAGCCAGAGCGAGAGAGAGAGACGAAGAGAGAGAGAGGGGCGACAGCCGCGAGAGCGCGCGCGTACAGAGGCAGTTGAGGTCTGGCCTTGACCGCGAATAGAGAGAGCCTTACACAAACTCGAACCTTTTGATATTGTACCCGCGCGTGCTTCGTTGCGATTACCGCTATAGTGTGCACGGCTAGTTTTGCGTGCATGCAACCGAGTGTGTGTGTACTATGGAGTGCATTGTGCTATCCCGCTACGCCCGGGGCAAGCGACCTGCACCAATCCAACGAGCTGCAAGCGACTTACGCAAATTGTCCGGCCGAGTGCAAGCTACAGCCTGTAAGTGCTTTCTCTCTCTCTCTCTCTCTCTCTCTCTCTCTCTCTCTCTCTCTCTCTCTCTCTCTCTCTCTCTCTCTACTGCCGCTCAGAGTAGCTCCCGCGGATTTCCTGCGCTCGCGTATTAGCCGCAGGTTGTATTGAGATTTGTCTAATAAACCATAATTATTTTACTTGTTGCGTTTTATTCGTTTAATCTGCCCCTTTCTCGAGTTATTTAAATTCATTTATTTGTTCGGATAATTGCACGCTAGCCAGGAGCTAGTTATTCGTTACGATACTTATATTTCTACTAGTGCGCTCGTCGTCAGCCGTTTCGGAGAACAATCGAGGAAGCGATGTTGCGAGAAAGCCGCATTTAGCGAAAATAAGCGTGCCCACATGTATTGTGCCACGAGTTAGTTTCGCGTAACCGTTATCCAGGCTCGCCGATACCTGGATAACGGCATTTGTTAGGCGTTATCGCGTGGAGAAAGAAAGAAAGTGCAGAAAGAGTGCCGGTTCAGATGATAAGTTCATAAAGAACTTTATTTGAATTAAGCTTGCCGACGGTTTGCAACCGGCAAGCGTGCTCAGTGAATGCGCAGACGACATAATAATGTAGCCTGCTCTTTTTCTTTCTCTCACTCTAGTGTGTGGATGTGCCGTGCAACTAGCGCGACCATCTCTCAATACACTTGCCGTATGTAGTGCGTGTAATACGACAAGTACGTGATGTAGAATACCATGTATGTACGGCGCATATTATCTCACGTACATGGCGAATAATGTAGCGCTGTCTCTGTCTTACACACACATTTTATGAAGCCCGGGCTCCATAATAGTAAAGAAATAATCTCATTGGTTGATACACCGGAAAGGGCTCCATAAACTTATTTAGCCATTGATATATGAATTGATTGCCGCTGCTTCTTTATATACTGTCACTATAAAATTTTGGAAACCAATGAAATTATATTAGTTTTTATCGAACGAAATAAAGAAAATAAATTAATTTTAAACCGATCTGCTTTTTGTATTACTTTTTCTTCTCATTTTCTTGAGTATTACTAATAACTCCTAATTTCAGGTATATGTTTTTAAAAGGAAAAAAAATTAACTCCAAAACTATGCATTTTACTACTTAGAGACATGCTCTTTTAAATGAAGTATTTAGAAATAATTGAATTGAAAATAATTATAACTCCACTTTGAAAATTCAAACATGAATATTGATGAAAACATTTACTTAAATCCAGAGGTAGAGGTACGGGGTAACGAACAGGGGAAAGTGATCGTGTGGATTCTCCCTCAGTTATAAAGGTCTTCGGGAAAATAGTTAGGGTTCAAATTTAAGATCTAACGATATTCTATAAATATCTATTAATAATAATAACTATAAATAAAAGGAAATCTTCTATTACATTAAAAAAATTTCCGTTTAGATGAGATCCAGTTATGACGTCACAACTCCTACCACAAACCGCACGTTTACAACCACACAGTTTAAGAGTTATGTAAAGGGTTAACTGAAAGATTGACTAACGGGTTGAAGAAAGCGTTGAAGAAAAGAATTAAAGAAAAGGGTTAAAGAAAAAGATTAAAAAAGGGATAATTGGGTTAAAATGGTGAAAAGGGTTAAGGGGGCAAGCCTTGGTTAAAGCCTGAAAAAAGACATTTTGGTATAATAAACCAGGTAATTTTTTTTAAAATCTATATAGGTAAATAACTTTCTACCTCAAAAGTATACATAAAAAACAACATTTTACCATCTCCAGGGTTCCTATATTTTCATTTCTAAGTCTGTAATAGCCACTGGATTGAAGCATTAATTATTGTTTAATACCTCAGGGCACGTAGCGTTAGTCTGGATCAATTTTACCAAATAAATCAGAAAGTGAGGAGGATCTTGTTTATATATATACATATACATATATA
>JAWWEQ010051365.1:0-10270 GCA_035583055.1 Torymus tubicola | reverse complement strand
ATAATAAAGAAAATCAAGCTTTAAATCATATTAAAAATTTACTATTAATAGAAAATATATCTTGTAAAGAAGTTGGAATACCAAAACCTGATCCTGGTCTAAAAGATGATTATAGTCTTGACGATAACAACTTAATTTTATGGAAACAATTATTTGAAAATATGTTTAAACAATTATATAATAAAGATCAAAAGTTTATTTTCGAAGAACATGTCAAAAACATAAATAAAATTAACTTTATAGACGGTCCTGAAGGATCTGGAAAAATTCTTATACAAGACGCTAATTTATTATTTCTTATCAATAGAAAAAAAATTATATCTATGGCATGGACGGGTATAGCATCAATTCTTTTAGCGAAAGGAATGACTACATATAGAACGTTTAGACTGTCACTCGTTTTAAATAATATTGAAAATGCGTTTTTAAAATTTAAATCTGATAAAAAAAATTACGAGAATTAGATGTTATTATTTAGGATGAAGCTTCTATGATACCTAAGAAAGCTTTAGAAATAATTCATAGAAATTTAAAAGATTTATGTTCAAATAATTTACCTCGCAGGACATACTTTTTTCTAAATTCTTGCTAAAAATTGGTGGAGGACGTATAAATACTCTTATAATACCGATTTTTTGGAAAACGAATGATGTTTGCTTCGAAATTTATAAAAATTTATGAAATTAAAGATTATAATCGGATTATTCTAGTTTCTCACAATGAAGATATTACTTTTTTAAATAAGAAAATATTGAGGATATTAAATGGAATAACAAAAACGTATTACAGTACAGATTATGCAACTTATAAACAAACATAAGAGTTTGATAACAACTTATCAAACTGATGATGACATTCATCTTAATTTCCCAGTAGAAACTTGAAATAATGTTAAAGAAGGTCTTCCTCGTCATGAATTAAAATTAAAAGTAAATGCAATAGTTATGTTAATTAGAAATTTAAGTATACATGCTGGTTTATGTAATGGAACTCGACTAAAAATTATTAACCTATTTGAATGTAATATTGAAGCCGAAATCATAACAGGAGAAAAACACAAAAATATACAAAAATATATAAACAATTGAAATATTGTCAAAATTTATAAGAGATATTAATTCCAATTAATAATATAAATTTAAATATTCAACATATAAAAGTTTAATAATGTATAGTGGATTAGGTCTACTGGGGATACCACTGTAAAAAAAGCATTAATTTATTTATCTCACGGGTGATGTGGAAAAATAGAAGGTGCGGGAATAGTACACTACGATACAAGTGCGGGAAAGTAGATTTTCGTTTCGTGTGATATTTACACCAGAGCGAAGCTAGGCATCTCGGATCCGCCATATTGGATCCGCCATCTTGGATCCGCTATCTTGCATCCGCCATCTTGGATTCTCCATCTTGTATCAAAAAAGGCGGTGGGGGGAGTCCGATTTTTGCTTATAACTACATGATATAGTAAGATATATACATATATATATGTATATATAAGTGTGTTTCATTGCAACGCCTATTTCCTTCCGAGTGTGCGTCAAAATTACTCACTACGTGTTTCGCGATACAACATACGTTTTATGCTGTGATGATTGGATGAATATTTTGTGGAAATCTCTCCAAAAGTCAGTTTTCTACTGATTTAAAATTTAATCCGAATATTATTTATTCGGTCAACGAATTTATTTGTAATTGTTAAATTATTTGACTTCTAAAATAATCATTAATTGTATAAATTGTTTAATGATTCAATCATTCAGTCGTTAACATCAGTGCGCGTATGTCGCTATCTCTGTTAACTAATAGGTAACTATTACACAGTCTCTCTCTCACCTACCGATTCCCAGCATACACTCGCCGCGCTCTCGGTGGCTCTCGACGCCATCTTGATTTAGACGGGAGAAAAAGTCTTTCCCAGCATCGCGCCTCGTATGCTGCACGTTCTTGCATCACGCGATTCACCGACGCCTGTGAAACCACGCTACTGCCAGAGGTGAGAACCTGATGAGAGCAAGGGAGCGTGCAGCTACAAGAACCCGGCGAAGACAACATTTATCAGGCTAGTGAAAAAGACGCACTCCCGCGAGCGCTCCAAATCTCTCTCGCGCGCTCGCACGTTTCACCCCTACTCTTCAGTCACCGCCCGATACTTGACGGAATCGATTGTCGTTGTCGCTGCTGCTGCATGTTCGTGATTTCGACTTCGTGGATGCCGCAATCTTTATACATCGTTGTGCGGAACAACATCCACGACCATAGACCGCAATAACTCGCCGGCGAGGTTGAGGCGCAAGATAAGGCACTTCGACGGAGTGCACATCTGAACATCTTGTGTAATGGCGAGTAATTATCAGCGCTAGCAACAAAAGTCTGTATATGTTTATTAGGTATTTTTCGGACTCCTAACCAACCATCATCGGTAGCTAGCGCTACCCTCATCTGCACTGCTGCTGCCAGTCGACAACGCTGCTGCTGGCATACCTGTTGGCTATTTACACTACTGCTGCTGCTGCTCAGCTGTATCGCTCATGGAAAGCTGAATGCGAGGTGCGATTGTCATCTATAGCTAGCGCTATCCTCATCTGCGCCATCGCTAGCTGAACTGCTAATCAATACTAGAGCCCGGTACTTTGAGTCGCTAGCCACGAAATTGACTGGTCTCATTAGAACTGCTTCATTTGTCCACTACGACCATCATCTACAGATTAAGCAGTACTTCAAAATTTCTGCGACCACTGCTGTATCATCCTCCGTCTCAGCTGGAATCTAGTTTATAAGAATATTCCATGTTTATTATTCTTTGTTTGAATGTCGTCTCTCCGGCTAAATGTAAGTCTAGAGCTCTGATTGAACACTATATTATTCTTTCAGCCTTGATCCAAGTAGTGGGATAGTGTGCTGTCCGTTTAATGAAAGTGAGGCGTCGAACTTCAGCTCCATTTTGCTCGTTACAATTTGGTCGAATTCATTATTCAATTATAACCTTAGATACGCGTTCGTTTTAGAACCTTTGAATCGTTCAGTGGTTAGGTTACTTTACTCGATAGCAAGAGTCAATATTTTTATTCAATATTTGCTCTCGCGATAGTAGTCATTATTACCCGTGTAGTCAAAGCTTTGCTTTCTTGTTAGGCATAACTACCAATCTCTTAAGCTATCAGATTCGCTAGTAGATCTCAAGTAAATTGCGTCAGATTACTTTTAAGATAACTTCTGATTAGCAAAATGGATATTTATGTTGCCAGACAGCTAACTGTGCAGACTGAAATCTCGAACGCCTTTAGAAATTTTAAATCTAAGGGCAAGGATAATAATATGACCAAAGGTAATGCCCAATCACGCATAAAAGGGGTTAGAGGATAATTCGTTTGCAGAAATTCATCGTAAGATTATGAATATCATGAATTTGGTTCCAAAGCACGATAATTTTACGTCAAATGTAGCAGATCTAGTCGAGGAGTCGTATCTAGATGTACGCAGTGCCTTTAACGACTACATTAATAGTCTTGAAGATGCCGTGCTTAGTGTTGAACGCTCTGATTCCACCTCTGGTGTAGATATCGAAGCCTTATTAAAATTATCGTTTGCATAATACCTTCCGCAAGTCAATATACTGAAATTCTCCGGTAAACATTCGGAATGATATAATTTTAAGGATCTTTTTCGTGGTGTG
The DNA here is from genome assembly GCA_035583055.1 of Torymus tubicola. NCBI lineage: Eukaryota > Metazoa > Arthropoda > Insecta > Hymenoptera > Torymidae > Torymus > Torymus tubicola. The sequence continues at coordinate 6,594 of JAWWEQ010051365.1, read as the reverse complement.
ATCTACAGGAGAAATGATCAAAGTTCTATAATTCGCTTAAAGCATGACTTCTGAGCATTTTTTTGCCTTTGGCCCTACTGTGTGGCGTAGTAAGTTCCACTTTTTAGCGCGGCGGGAACTTAAACGATTAGCCCAGGATTTAGGCTCTGAGTACCCACTTGGCGCTTAGATTTTGCAGTCAGAGATTTATATGGACGATGTTTTATCTGGAGCTGACTCTCTGCATGAAGCTGAAATTAAGCGAAGGAAAATTACAGAATTACTTCAAGCAGGTGACTTTCTTCTCCGTAAGTGGTCGTTTAACTCATCCTAAATCTTCAAGCAGTTGCCTCGTCATTTGTTAGTTACAAACCCATTAGGTCTATCGGAAGTCATTGCTCTATAGCTGTATTAGAGCTGTCATGGTGACCAATTGATGATCGGTTCGAGTTTAAGATCGGTGCGTTACTCCCAGCAGAGAAGTGCACAAAACGATTTGTACTCTCGAGAGTCTCTCGCTTATTCGTTCCCATGGGGTGATTAGCGTCTGTTATTATCACGGCAAAAATTCTCATGCAATCGCTATAGTTATTGAAAATTGGTTGGGATGACGAGCTCCTGCCAAACGTGATAAAATAGTGGGAAACTTGGAGGACCGAGTTAATCTAGCTCGAAAATGTAAAGATCGCTAGATAGACTAATTATAGTCCTGACTCAGCAGTCGTAGAGACTCACGGCTTTGCGGATGCATCTGAATTTGCACACGCTGCCGTTATATATCTGCGTGTCGTTCATGATGAACAGGCTACTCTCACACTTATTTTAGTCAAAACTCGAGTGGTCCCGCTCAAAATGTTGAGTATTCCTCGCTTGAAGATTATTGGCGAATTAACCAATGATTTGGTGAAAACTATCACAGTTAGGGTAGACAGCATACATTTATGGTCTGGTTCTTACGACGTATTATGCTAGTTACAGGATCGGCCTTCTCGTTGGCCCGTATTCGTGGCGAACCTATGTTCTGAAATCCTCACCGCGCTACCTAATGCTTATTGGCAGCAGGTACGGTCCTCCTGACTCAGCCTCTCGTGGTGTCAAGTCATCCTGATTTCACGACCTTGATTTATGGTTGAACGGTTCAGCTTGGTTAACAGCCGAAACCGGACCTTGTTCTATTTCAGCGGCAACCAGTATAGCGGATAATCCATTAAATAGTAGTCTGGGCATTACCACAAACGTAGGAACTCGATCTAAAGAGGCTTCTCCGGCTGAAATCTGAGACTTACTCGATAAGTTTTCTTCGCTTTCAAAATTGCTGCGTGTCACAGCATACTGTTTACGATTCGTGGTGAAATTAGTTAGAATCTACTCCAAAACTTATACTTCTCAGTGCCGTATTAAGTTGTCGAGTACAGAATTTTGGAACGAGGCAGCGGCTTTATCGAGTGATCGTCACACCCTACCTAGTTAATAGTGCTAAGCTCTTCTGGATTTACCTCCATCAAATTGCTTACTTCCCCGGACAGTTCTTTTGTCTGTTATCAGGCAAACCCTTGAAACCTCGAAGCTCGCTACTCAAATTAACTTCCATTCTAAAGAATAGACTTCTTCGCATAGATAGACGCTTAAGTCATTCGGTACTTGAAGAGGATTCCAAGCAGCCCGTGATCAAGCCTTTCGGAGCACACTTTAAGATGATGCTCGTCTGCGGCGCTCATTTGTGCGTTTTGCACGGTAAAGTGTAGCTCACTCTGGTTACTTTACGGTGCCAGTATTGGATAATTAAAGGACGCCAGGCTGTGAATAGCTGTACCTGCGTTACTCAGCTATCACGAGTTCGCAGCGTATGGGAGATTTACCAGAGGCTCACGTGACAGCCAGTCATTCGTTTAACAGGTCCGCCGTGGATTATGCTGGGACCATAAGGGTACGACTCTCAAAGACACACGGTAACGTTACCGCTAAAGGTACATTGCCGTATTCATTTGTTTGGCCACTCGCACTCTTCACTTAGAAATAGTCGAGAATTATTCTAGCGAAGCGTTCGTCAATGCGTTTTATCGCTTCACAGCTCGTCGAGTACACTGCGCTCTCCTACTCAGCGATCAAACCACCAACTTCGTGAGAGCAGACAAATTGTTGAAAGGTATGTTGCATGAGTCTCAAATGGTACAGCATTTCTGGCAACGATTGTCAACTGAGTACCTCACGTCTCTTCAAGCTCGCAACAAGTGGAAAAAACCTCCCGGTCGATCAAGATCAACGATGTGGTAATCATCAAGAACGAAGTGACGCCTTCCAGCCAGTGGCCATTGGGCCGCGTTGCTTCGGTTCATCCCGGAGCTGATGGCTTGCTACGAGTCGCTACAGACAAGACAGCTTCTTCCGTCCCGCAGAGGCCGGTCTGCAAGCTCATCATTTTACAAGAGTCAGAAGATTAGCCCTTTCATCGTCCTATCCGTTTCTGTTATAGGTTCATTCATCTCCTAGACGAATGAACATGGGCGGGATGTTTGAGAATTTGAGAGTACCCGTCTTAAGAACCACAACAAAGCCCAAGGTAGCAAGTATTTCAGAGCCTGCCAATCACGAGGCGCTTTTCAGCGTCGACAAATTCCTGACTCACCCTTCGCGCTGGTTTTCGAGTTTTCTTCACTTCTTGATCACGGGACCGCTGCGAGCGCACATCATACTAAGCAACAGGAGAAGCTTCAACTATCAAGAAAGAGAGAGAGGGGGAGAGAGAGAGAGACTGGCAATCCCTCAGGAAGCTGCAGAACCTCAAGACTTCAAGATTTATTCAATTACTGATTTATTTCAAGAATCAGAATTGATTTTGACAACGTAAAGAATCAATAAAATTCAGTTAAATTTCAATCAAAAAAGACTTCCTTTAGAATCCCATCCGTCATTAAACAACTTAATTATTCGGAAAGTCTAACAAAAGAAGAAAAAAATTTGATTTAATTATTCGTGGTTGTTAAAATAATTTATTAATTAATTACGTTATTATTAGTTAACTATACTTAGTTGTCTAGCGAAATTCGTATAAACAATTTTCCAAATAATGTACGATCGTCGCTAGGAGTACTCTACAATGTGTGTCTATATACGCTTGAAAATATGGGTACGTGAGTATGTATATGTATATATATATATATATATATATATATATGAGATATTTCATGTGAAATCAACAGCTCAAAATTTAAAAATCGCTGAAAATTTGTTTAGACCTAGTTTTTTATAAGAAAAAGATCGGTTTCTCGATTATTAGAGCAATATTTCAATAATTACAAAAGTTATTGGAGAACAAAAATTGTTATTTGTTTACAATATTTGGTGAAAACTCAACTATTATGAGTTTTTTACTCAAAATCGTGAAACTTTTTGTACAGCACATTGATTGGAAGAAAATTTGCATTTTAGTTCTAGAATGTAATCATATTTTTTTTTTATAACCCTTTTTGAAAGTCTCTGATTACCTGCTTTTCAGTGCACCTTCATAAAGAAAAGGGGGGTTCGACAAAATATTTTTTGTTCGACAAATATTTTTCTGATTCTGTATTGTAAATCCTTTCACATAAGCCCTGTCCCAAGATGGGCTGCAGTTTCAGAAAAAAGTTATGAATTTTGGAAAGATGTAAAAATAGTGAAAAAGCCCTGTTTTTTATATGACTAGCGGATTCAAAATTACTTATTACTATCTTTCATGTGTTTATTCCACAGAATTTTGTTTTTATGCTGCTTTTTCAATAGAGTATAATTATATTTTACACCACAGCTGTAAAATATAATCATAAAAACTATTCATTGCATTAATCATATCAATCTATTGTAGGTAGCACGTATAACACATTGCAAGAACTTGTTTGTCGACAAATTTATTCTCTATACTACTTATAGATGTACAATGGTTTGTTAGATACTATATAAAGTATCAATTTAACTACACGAATACACTTACCTGTAAAGTTCTAAGTCTATATCTTCAACAGAATACGACTTAAAATGTTAAATTTCAGCTCTCCGTTGACCTGACTTTTGAACAAAACTTAGCGTTATGGAGATCACCGATTTTTTCTGCAACATCGACTATAACCACAATTATTTTGTTCCGTGTGCAGCAGAGTAATAATTACGTATTTAAAACCCAAATAAAATTACCTCTCGGATCAAGTAAAAACAGTTTATCAAATTCGTCTTCTATCTTCTTCAAAGTATCTGCACTAGTAATGTCAAATAATTTATTTATGCTTTCCTCATATTCTTGTTCAATTATCCATGGAGTGACTGATCTGCGTGAAATTTTTTTTTGTATTTTTCTCCATCTTTCATATTCAGCTTCGAGTTTAATAACACATTTTTTATCTTCTTACGTTGGAATTCGAGTTTTTTCGAAAGAATGAGACACTCTTCGATGGTTAACTTCGCACTTTTACGTAAAGACTTTGAAACTCTTCGTAGGTAATAAAATAAAACAGCTAGTACTTGTTTTATCGTTGGTAGATGATAAATTGCAACTATTTGATTAGTGCAATATCCAATGAGATTGTTTTTTTCACGTAAATTATAAACCATTATTGAAAAACTAAATAAAACTGTTTATGGACAGGCACCTCAAAAATGAAAACTACTATATTGTAGTTTGACGAGCTTTTATGTAATAGAAAATAAATTGCTACTACAAGACTGTGAAACGGCAATCTACTGGTGGGTTAGCCACGCAACATACCATACTATAGTGTCTGTAACAGTCCTATAAATAATAATTAGCTATAATTCCGACTACTCGTCCGAATATATAGAGTCGCTGTGGTGTGACGTAACCGAAATATTTGTCACCGATGGTACCGTAGTGTTGGTGGAACGAACGTCTTCGCTGCTTCTTACAATTAGAAGTCTCGATGGATCTTCGGTTAAAGAAATCTGGGGAGTAACTGATACTATGCTTTCCATGTAGCATGTATATTTGGCCTCTCTGGACTGGGGAGAGATTGGATCATCTCTCTTCTCTAACGTTGTCCCTGGACTCTTAAATCCGCACTCAATGCCTTGTATGTCGTATCGCTGCATCGATACCATCAAACAATTATCAACCGCTTTATTCTTATTAATCTGGTTGAACAGGCCAAATATAGGGGAGGCGACATCTCCGTTCACGTTAAGTGGTGCACTAAGACATACAGAGGTAATATAGTTATTCCTCTGTTTTAGTCTCTTGATGAACAGCCCCGTTTTGCTTTCAAATGCATCTTGTGAGAAACAGGCTGTGTCATAGTGACCCATTAGTACTGCGCGATGCACCTTGAATCCTCCTCAAAGTATCCTATGCTGATTAAATCTAGAGCTGCATCGGCTTCTGTTACAGCCGCACAGTGGAGCTCTATCGAACCCGACACATTACTTCGTATCAACTGATCTCTTCGCTGACCCGAAAAATACTTAAGGCCGCGAACCCATGGATAAATAGGGGGGCGGGGGCGAATCCATGGGTGACTAGGGAGGTCGCGCCCCCTTGGGCGCTATCGTGCGCTAACCCACCGCTGTTTATGTAAAAACTTTGTTTTTACATTATAGATACGACCGTACTGCTCAGGACAATCTTGTATTTTCATTGGAGTGAAAATTGCAACACAAAGACTTCGTAAAGTTGTACTTGCTTAAATACCTCGAGGAGTAGTGTCTTGACTTGACAATCCTCAGCAAGTACTTCCGCTACTGTTTTTCTCCGTCTTCCTCGTTCCGAGGAAGTCCGTCTTTCTCGTTTGAGGAGGTATCACGCAAAAGCAACAACCAACGCCTTTAATCTGTTTCGGTCAAGCTGAAAATAAACTAGACACACACAAGGCTGACACACTCACTAATAACACTATACAATCTCTGATATCTGAGTATTTATTGAGAAAATTCAATATTATTTAATATCGGTTAATAGAAAATGGTAGCTATTCACACTAATATCATACATTGCTGACTCACTTCAACACCATGATCCTCCTAGACTGTAGACACCAGTACCTCATACCTAAAAGCACAGAACTTCGACTTTTCGAAACGCGACTCTAAAATTCCTCCAACAATCTCGACCCAAACTGCAAAGAATATGAACTCTCAATACACGCGACACACTCTTATGATACACACACTCGTATGACTGCGGAAACTCTTCTCCTTATTCGGTGGGATCCGGTCGACGGCTCAGTTACTTCTCACTTCCAAATCGGTAGATGGTTCGATCCTAACTTTGCTGACTCGACCGACAGTTCAACAGAACTCTTATAATCAACTCTTATCGTTTGCCAACGTCGTTCCCTTCAAAGCTAACTTTTCGGCAATATTGGAGGATTGGGCTACGCGAGGATTGGGCTTTACCGTACCATCAGACCCATTGCCGTTAATCCGCATGATTGGCATGTAGTTAGAACGGCAATAGGCCCGATCAGAAGTATGCGCGATCACTCAAATTATTATTATTATATTAAGTAGAATTTCCCTCTCGATATGTCCTCTCGATCTATCTCGCTCTCATATAACTTAGATATATCGTCGGCTGAGGGGAATAAGGCGCTATCTCGGCGAAGCGCTGAAAAAGGTGCTATCTCGCCGTAGCGT
>JAWWEQ010051364.1:0-10271 GCA_035583055.1 Torymus tubicola | reverse complement strand
ATAATAAATGATGTCCAAAATTAAGTTACCCTATTTTTTCGAATTAAGTAGTAGAGGGAACTAAATATCATACCCATGAGAATCATCTTATTTAATAAAATTTTGGAATCTGTCTTACTTTATTTGTGGACAAAGATTAATGATTATTTTTGCTATAAAATTAGTGCATTACTGAAACACACTTTCATTTTTTCAAGAGTATATCACATGAGAAAAAAGCCTGTAATGATATAGACAATAGTCTTTTAGCCGATATTATGGATAAGTATATTATTTTGACCTGTGTACGAGTAATGATTATCATAATCGTGGAATGTGAAATCACAAGCAACAAAAAAGAGCAAGAAATAGTTATTAAAATTAATGCATTCTAGAGCACTTATAAACTGATAAAGTTGGTTTTGTTTAAAATATCTTAAGTAAAATAATCGATTTTTGCTAGTAATTAAAGTATCTTGGCAACTTTTTGTAAAATTGGTAATATATATTAACGGTACTACATTCTGATTTTCTTTTAAAGAAATTTTGACCCAGCCTGTAAAATTATGTAATGAAAACTCTTTCACGAAATAACAGTACTAAATTTAGGAAGAAATAGTGTCCAATGAAGAATAAAATAATCGCAAAAATTGAAAGCTAGTTTTATGTCAAAAATACATTATACTAGCAATATATTGTTTTACAACAATACCATTAAGGATACGACGCAGTGTCGATTAGGATAAGCATGTGAAAGCATAGATAAGTTAATATTGCCCCAGATAGTCTCTCACTCTCTCTCTCTCTCTCTCTCTGTCTCGTTCTCTCTCTCTCTCTCTCTTTCTCTTTCTCTCTGTCCCTCTTTTACGTTCCAATTTTTTATAGTTTTTTCCCCCTCAGTTATTCTGTCTTTCTACTAGAAGATGGAGACCTGCCTACACGACAATCATCTTCATTCTGGGCTATCGTCGACGATTCTCTTCATTAAAATGATTACCAACGATTACACTGTTGCGTTAGACCACGCATATGTGCTTATTATAGTACGAATTAGTCATCGACGAATAGCGAGTTTTTACTTCCTATTCTATATTTACTAGTGAAATTATTTTTTTTATTTCATACTCATTAGAATCACCTGATTTAATGAATCCAAGATATCTGCTTTACTTTATTTGTGGACAAAACTCTGAGGTTCCATTTTAGAGAATTACTTTTTCTCAAAAGTATAATTTTACCCAGAAGCATTTTTCAGATGATTTTTATATACTCAGAGTCTTCCTAATTAAATATAATGAAAGGCTTTATTTTCGGATTTGCAAAAAAAAAAATATATATTTGTATATCAGAGAAAAAAAGATTTGTTAAATCAGACATGCACTTTTATACCTTTAAGCCATTAATAGTAACTAGAAAAAGGTGAGTTTTTACAATTCTTTGTACTTTGAAGTAAAGTATCTCAGATTTAAATCGGTTGAGAGGACGGACAATATTAATTATTTATTCAGAGACTAGAAAATCTAACGATCAACGATCTAACGAAAATCTAACAGAAAATCATGAGTTGTCCCTCATTGTTTCCTTTTTTTTAAATTTTTCATCACATTTTTTATTTTTCATTTTATTATTGAGTATTCAAATAATAGTCGAGAAAATAAAACATTAAAGGCTTAACTATAATTTTTTTTAAATTTTATTAAGATATGTAAATTTTCATTTTGTTTACTAAATTTTCAAGTAATCTTGGAGCTACAATTCTAAATGTAATCCTGGTAAGTATTTTAAAGTTTTAGTCGAAGAAATAAAGCAATGAACTATTGAATTTTTAAATAGTAAGATGGAACTTAATACAGTTTTGTGCGCGTTCGATTCGTGAGAGTCCACAAACTTTGTGAAATAAATTGATGAATGAATCAATGAATTGTTAAAAAATGCAGAATTCTAGAGTCAAAAAGCTTAAAGTGTTTATTTCTTTAGTCAAGGATAATAGGCGAACTTTGAGTTAAAAGTTTTATTGATGTCCCTATAATACCGTGTGTGTTAAACGAATGTGTGTATATGTATACGTACGTGCGCGTGTGTGTGTGTATGCGTGCGTGTGTGAGTGTGTTATTACTTTTTCACACTTCTGAACATTGGATTACAGTGTTTTACATTTGTTTACTAATATCTGTGTAATATATGTGTACTACACGGAGAGAAATGTTCTATTAAAATTTATTATAAGTGTAAGAAAAATTAATATATTCGATAGGAACTTGAGGACAAACTCGAATTATATCAATTTTTCAAAAAATTAGATCCTATAATGACAAATTTACATGTTAGAATAAATAAATTGAGAAATAAAAATTTTTTTTTCTTACGGCGGTTGCACTGAAAAAAAAGAAGCGATTTCTGCTGGGGTCCCAAGCAAAATCTACTTGGTTAATTTTTTCAAGCAGTTTCGCTTGGCAGTGAAAAGTAATACTTGTTTGATAGATGGCAAGCAGAATTAACCTAAGAAATCAGTAAAAACAATGGCTACATTGAATAGATCGCAATATTTGCCATAAGGGTTTATTAAACTTTTATCAACTTATAAAAGCTTATAAATGTGAGACCCCACCCATGTAAAAAAAATAGTTTAAGGCTATCCTTGCGGTAGTCTGGCTCAAGTCTAGATCTATGTCTGGCAATTGTCTTACTAGTGCGACGAATTCAGAATATTGGTCATACTTTTAATTTGTCTTATTTGTAAGCCTAGGAATAATAGTCCATAGACTTTATCCGTGACTTTAAACCGGATGCGTACCATAGTTTTTTGTCTCTAGATGTTGAAACACATCAAGTACGTGGTTTAGGTGTTCAAAATAGCCGATGACGGAGTCTAGGTGGTGCGCTCCATAGTTTTTACCTCTAGGAGTTGAAACACATCCAATGCATGATCCAGGTGGTCGAGGTAGCCGATGACGGAGTCTAGGTAGTACGCTTCGTAGTTCAAATTGCTTTTATGCCAAGCAAGAATTGCTTTGGAAGCAGAAAGTAGAATCCCCAGTGTGTATAAAGCTATTTTCGCTCCTTTTTTTCAGTGTGGATTCGATCTCGGGACCCTCAGTATGACAATCGGACGCGTTAACAACTTACCCAAATAGGACTCTTGCGTGACAAATTTTGGAACCGATATATCAGCTATGGACGTTTACGAGAGAAACTCAATAATTATTTAATAGCAATAAATAACAACGACAATACCAAAAAACAACTTACAATTAATTTGTATAATTTAAAAATAAAATAATTGAGTCGAAGATTTCGATGTTTTGTTAACTTAAAGTACGACAAAGTGAAATTGCAAGAGAAACCTATAGCCTGAAAATGTCACGTGTGCGCTTTGACCTGCGCAGAAAGTACTATTGGTGTGGCAATTTTTACTATTTTGGGTAGCAAAACTTCTTATGATCGATGGCGATTTCTAAATTTAGTGCGTTTTACTATATTTATAGTAATTTGAGCTGTGATAAAAAATAAAATTTGTAATGTACTAAAATAAAATTTATTTTTTTTATTATAATTATTATATTAGAGACTATTTGGAATAATTACTGCTTCGAAATTTTTACTATATAACATAATAATTTTTATAAACGAATTCGTAGAAAATTTATTTCAAGTATATTAACTTCTTCTATTATTGTAATAAGATTTTCCATAATTTAAGTTTGTCACCAAGTTCCTATCGAATATAGTAATTTTTCTTATATTTCTAATAAATTTTAATAGAACATTTCTCTTAGTGTAATACATTTGTATACTAATATATAAAAAATCTGTATCAAGAAATTCACAAGTTCAATAATAAAATAAATAAAAAATATGTAAATAAAAATTAAAGTTCTACTCTAATGGAAATGAAAAATGCATATAAATTTAAAAAAAGTATGTAAAAATGTAAAAAAATGTAGCTAAATATCGCAAGTGGTACATTTTTTACAGTTATATACATAAGGGTCGTTCCTGTACTTTTCGGTTATAACCGGTCGCAGGGGGTCAACCGATTTCCTCTCTGATTTTTCTTGTGAGTTTATACATAAAAAAGTGAAAAAGTCACAGTATTAACCTCCAATATCCAAAATTGGGTCAGCTACATTGTGCTGAATTTCGAAAAATCGTCAAAAAAGTTAGGTTTTTTGGATTTTTGCAAAAGTTACTAATTTTTCAAAATGTGCGTTTTCCGTATACGTATTCATTAACGGGCGTTTTACACCTAGTGGCTTCTGACGCCAAAATCAGCTAAATCCATTGATTTCCATGGATCTAATTTACGTAAAATTCATGTATTTATTGTCAGAAGAGTTGTAAATATTATTTATTTATTTATTTATTTATTTATTTATTTTATTTATACGGACTAAAAGCCCTTTACACAAAAATACAATTATATAAAAGTATACATAATGGTGTAGATAGACTGACATAACAATTAAAGTTTCGCAAAGATAAAGCACATTTAACAAATTAATAATTAAAAACAAGGGAACGGAATGCAGATTTAAATGATGACAAAGCATTTAAATGAGTAATACGAGATGGTAGCAGATTCCACGATCTCTTTACACGACTAAAAGTAGAGTAAAAACCAAATGTTGATGAGCAAGTATTTTCCCTAAAAGGTCTGAAAGTGCGAAGAGTGTAAGAGGGATGACGCGATAAATATAAATTAGATAACTCTTCAGAGGGCAACAGGTTATATATTTTATTAAATAATTTTTAAATGCTACAAACGACAAAAAAATTACAAAAACTTTTAGTACTCGTAGTACTCCATACCTAGTGCTATCTTGATTAGATAGGTGTTTTTGTGACTGCTGTTACAAGTGGGTGGTATATAGGTTGCTTGGGCCCTCGTCAACCAAGCATCTATTTCCTCTGGTTAGGCTATTCTGCTTTGGGTATAGCCAGAGAGCTCATCGGTGAACGTTACAAGATATAGGAACAATGTTTTAAAAAATAGGATGGTAAAATATGTATTGAAATATAAATTTTGACGTGGATGCTCAAACAAGAAACTGATGCTCTGTCTTTTACGTATTAAAGGGGGACTTGCAACTGGTGGCTTCTGATGCCTTTAAAAAAAAGTATTCCATGAATTTTCATCGGACAAAAAATTGGAAAGACCAAAAAGTTGGAAATATTAAAATTATTTGATTGAGTATTTTTAAAAATTGAAGAGCCCCTTCTAATTGTTTAATTTTAAGAGTTTTTGTAATTTTTTTGGTCATTTGTAGCATTTTAAAATTATTTAATAAAATATTTTTAATATTTTTAACTCTTCTGGCAATAAATACATGAATTTTAAGTAATTTAGACCCATAGAAATCCATCGATTTAGCTGATTTTAGCGTCAGAAGCCAATAGGCGTAACACGCCCTTAATGAATACCTATGCAAAAAACGCACATTTTGGAAAATTCGTAACTTTTGCAAAAGTCCAAAAATCTAACGAAACTCATGGGGTCGTTTTCTAGAAGGTTAAAACTTTTTTTCCGTTAAATCCGAGCCCAATTGATTTTGATAGAAAAAAGTTATTAGGATGCCAACATTGCGATTTTTGAAAATCGTCCATTTTGAAAGAGCTGTATCTTTGCTTGTAGTTCATAAAATCTATTGTTGAATGGGTTAAATGAAACGTTTTTTTAAGACAAAAAAGGGCTCCATCTGATCTCAATATCTATAAAACTCGAAAAACTACAGAGGTTGAAAGATGAATCAAAAAATGAAAATATTTAGATTCACGTTTTCCTCTGATCGATCACGACGTTCATGCTGTTTACCATGAACACTAGGTATTTCAGAGACCGTTTCCGTCGCGATACTCATGTTCAGCGACCCCAAAAACCGCTGCCTGCGAAACTGGACTTATTTCCATCAATATTTACCGAAATGTAGTTTTTTATTTTATGTTCTCTTCGAAATACACCTAAAAAAATACACCTAAAATATACGTAAAATGCGTATTTTATGTGCAAAAGTGCATGTTTTGAAAATTTATTGATGAATTTAGTTCACAAAGATGTAGTCGTTCTCACAAATCAAACGGACGAAATCACATTAGGTCCATCTTAGTGCTCAAAAAATCGATAGTTCATTGCTTTATTTCCTCGACTAAAACCTGGAAATACTTACCACAATTGCATTTAGAATTCTTGTTCCAAGTTTACTTGAAAACTTTGTAATAAATTGAAATTTTTGTAACGTTGTACTTTTGCGCGTCCCAAATACAACCCTACAACTTATTTATTTGGACAGGATCCGGAGACTGATTGCTTCGATCGCCATGGAGTCGGTGGGAGGCCGACTCCTATGCTGAGGAAGGTAGGAAAAGGGTTCAGACACACAATATCACACTTACGACTTCATAATCACTATTACTCTGTTTATTCGACAAACAACATGAGATAAAATCCCGATAATTATCAATGTGTGCTTCACTATCGGAGCCTAATGACCCCGCTCGCAATCAGGCGTGCACGTCCATGTGCCAGCCGATTGCTCGGCGGCTCAATGGACAGCACAGCCCGCTTTCTAAGAGAAAAGGGAGCGCCGGGGCCAGCCGATTTCTCGGCAACTCGACGGCGCGTCACCTCTCGCACACTCTCTATCGCCCGCGGTGGCCTCATGGCCAGACTAAACGTTACTCGCCTGCGCCTCTCGGAGACGTCGCTGGCTGGTGGCCTTAGCGCTGCCTGCCGCTAGCGTCGGGGCGTCGCCCGAGGCCATCCTTGAATTATTGCTCCAGGTCGGCCAGCTGGTCGACACTGGAGAGAGCCATACAGTTAGACTCGTCTCAATATTCTTCATTGAGCCTCATCTCTGGCTCTTGACTGTGAACTTGACTCAGTTGACTTGACTTGACTATCGACGGACTCTCAACTGAGCCGCGGCTCTGACTGGACTCGTATTCCCGCGCGCGCGCTGGCTCGCGCAGTGCCAGAAATTATTCTCCGTCTCTCTCTAGTCCTGTATTATGATCGAAGCCTTACTGATGATACAACGATTAAAAAAATACTTAAAGAAAAAGAACGTCGGAAACCGGACTTCTTGAATAAAAAATTAACTTCATTACTTTTTAATATCTTTAAGTGAGACATTGCAGAATATACTTTGGAGATTCTAGCCTTTGCATAAAAAATTTGTTTGATATGGTACATTGAAAAAAGGTATTTATTTCCTAGTACGAATAGGATGATATTCGTGAAAAATTAGGTTGGTGCATCATATCGTTTTTTCCATAATAAGCATAAAAATTGCATAAAATAGCTGCTGTAGTTACAATGATGTTTAATAGCGCGTGCTTTCTACTCATTAGGAGAGAATCCTACCATTTTCAAGGAAGAAATCCTAAAAGATTTTGAAGAAGTTTTGTCCTTTGAGTTGCCATTTTGGTGACTAGGACCTTGAAATAAGTTATGCATATATCTTTAAGTTTAGAGTTGAATCCAGTTAAAAAGAAGAATTTTTTAATGAAAAACTTGAACTTTTTTTTCACAAAAAAATCTATATAATGACTTCTAGTTGCATTCTCCAAGGAATCTGATGACAAATTTTAAAAGTTTCGATAAATTTACGTCAAATATAATACCTTTTAAATTTCTTTGTAAACTTTTTTTAAGTCATCGCAGTCATTGAAAAATGCAGAAAATTTATGCCCCTTCAAATATTAACGGGTTCATAATAATTAATTTATCGTGAGTAATTATTAATATATTACTTTGATTGAAGAACAGTTAAGATAAAGTACTTGCTGATAAAGGAAATTACGGATAGCGGCAAAGAAGTCAATCCGACTGCGTAATACAGTTACATCTCGCAGCTGAGGTAGTGAGTTACATAGTGTTCTCAGTGATGACGTGGCTTAAGGTAGGCGAACTGTGCACGTGTGGGTCGAGGATAAAGCTTTCTTTGCAGATGTTAACTGGTGAGCGATTACTTCCAGAAAGAATACTTGATTCGAGACAATACGATTGATCACGGTCTTTTAGGTACCCGATAAAGAAACGCGGGTGCGATTCGAGGAAGCGAACTGTAGAAGAAGGCAACTGCAAAATAAGAAAACTTAATAAGCCCCAATCTTGTTCTAAATTTTGTGTTTCAGAATTGAAACTGTAGTTTCTTGTATGTGTATACTTTACAATTTCATCTGAAACCTTATCATTATTGTCGTGCAGTTCTTTTACATATTCGTAAATAATGTTCGTATTGTCAATCTTATTTAAGGCAAAAAGTAGCTAAATAATATAGTTTTTGAGATCAGAAATTATATTTTTTTATTTTAAGTTACTATAAAAAAAACATGTTCTGATATTTCAGTATGAAAAATGATGGAATGGATACTAAGTGCTAGCCTCAGATCCATCTCTCGTAAAAAATACTTATCTGATATATATCATGTAATACTTGCAACCAATTTTAAAGGTGACTACTATTTACAAATTAAAGATGTATAAAGCCTTCACTTGTGTCTGATGCAACTATTATCCGTTGTTATTTCCCATCGAATAGCCGAAAAATATTGGTAAAAAGTATGATAAATGTTTTTTATGTATTTTCCCCCGTAGAATACGATGGTGATACGAGGCGTTTCGCCTCAACTCATGCTATTTCTAACTCGTGTTTACGATACCAATATGCATTTAGAAAAATTGTTTAGCAAGTCTATCCGAGGTGTTTTTTCCTCAGCTTTTTAATTGTGAAGGTAGTTTTATCGAAATTTTTTATTTTTACCTTTAAAAGTTATAAAACAACTTATATTTCAAAAAGTATATTTTTAGTATTTTTCTTCGACCTTTTAGATCATAAGCTGAGCATTTTCTTAAAAAAGGAATGGATATTTTCCAAAAAGTGCTCCAGATTTTTTGTATGAGAAGTAGAAAGCAAAAGAGTAGATACAGCGAAAAATATTAAAATATACATTATGAAATATAAGATGTTTTATAACTTTTACAGATAAAAATGAA
Organism: Torymus tubicola; assembly: GCA_035583055.1. NCBI lineage: Eukaryota > Metazoa > Arthropoda > Insecta > Hymenoptera > Torymidae > Torymus > Torymus tubicola. The sequence continues at coordinate 1,297 of JAWWEQ010051364.1, read as the reverse complement.
AAATTTCGAAAAGAACTATCTTCACTCTTAAAAAGCTGAAGAAAAAAAAGCATGTTTTTTTCTATCGTCCTATACGACGAATAATTTCAATCTGATAGCTGCTGCATGGTATTGTCCGCTACTGCTACTTTTTTAGGCAAAAAACGGGAAGGCAGTGCATAGAGGATAAATTGAAAAGGGAGACAATAGCATGTGTGTGCGAATTGTACACAAAAACATTGCGTCCATGTGTGCTTGTTTCGCGATGCTGTGTTAATGCGACTACTTTTAATGTGACGGACAATCTGCCACGTCAGCGTGCATAGTTTTTTTTAGTAATCAGTTAATGAATTCTTATGAAACGAAAGTTTAATTTTTTTTGGCCTAGTTATAACGGAAAGAGTTCAAGATATAAAGTTTATGTGATCAAGTATTTCTTCAATGCGAAAAAATATTTTTTTTTTCATCAATTTTACAAAGTTTTATGAATTGTTTACTTTTTTGGATTAAACATATACTTAATTCAATAAACTTTATATTTTCAACTCTTGCCGCCATAGCTAAGAGAAAAAGTGAGTAATTGACTCTTTAGAGCGGTGTTTCGCTCAGGCGGTAAGGTGCATGCTTCCCAAAATGAGCATCGCTTAGGGCTCGCGTGCAATTTCGGCTAGCGCAAATTTTTCGAACACTTTTACTCAAAAATGACTTTTTTTCGACGGCGGAGAGCGAACCTGAAGCCCGGGGTTGGTTGCTGAATCTCCCGTATGCATCTGATGGGTCGTTACGGAGAAGGCGAACGCTCACTTCGTATTTGTAACAAAATATCGACGTTGTTTACTCCGAGGTACGTTATTTACTCATGACTTTTTTAACGAATGCATATAATTAAAATGTTCGAATAGTCGATTGTTCATTATGAATAAAGAAAATATAATCGATATAATTGCATTAGATGGTTCATAAGGGCGAACAGTAAATTTAATTACCCACTATTTTTCGCACCTGTGTATTAGTACTTTGTGGTTCGAAAAATGTTCATGTTACCGGGTACCGAAAAGGTAAACATTTACTTCGTATTTGTAGCTAAATATCGAATCATTTTATTGCGAATTATGTTATTACCCTGTTGAAAATATCCATCTGCATTTCCACGTGAAAAATCCACATGGAAATCTATGTAGTGAACAGAGATTTCCTCGTGTGTCTCTAGGTGGATATCCTAGTGAATATCTACGTGGATATCTACACTGAGAGAAATGGTCTAGGAAATTTTAATACAACTTTAGTAAAAATTACTATATTTTATACCAACGGTGGG